>JANTPZ010153504.1:5839-19090 GCA_025593235.1 Vachellia pachyceras | reverse complement strand
ACCTTTCTTAGCTTTCTTGCTTATTTTAGCAGTGGCATTTACTAATGAGAATTTCATATCTCATTTTCGTACTTGGCCTGAGGATCACACCCTTCTGCGATGCCTGGAAATATAGTGAAATATCACTATTTTAAATCTCATTGCCCAAGGCATCTTTTAGTTCTAAATTACTTGCCTTTACTTTTCTGGGTGTGTCATACCACTTCTCTTTCTATTTCTCATCATCTATATTATTATGATGCACTACCTGACTTTTCCTTCGGTAGTCTCTTAAGATTCTTTGGCCATTTCATCCATAGTCACTTCAGCTTTACATTCTATTGTCATAGGAATCTTTCATCATGTAAAGATTTAAGCCTATATACTAGCAGATAATTCATCACGAAGTATCCTCAAACTCCGTTGCTAGTACTATGCCTTTATTATAATTAACTTGGGTTGACTTAAGTTGAGAAGTCTATTATGGTTACTAACATTGTTGCTGCTGTTGCTGCTGTGTCTATTATAGTTTATATGACTTACTTATAATAATTATGAAGCCTTTCAGCAACTTTAGTACTTCTGGTACTGTCTACTTTCTAATTTCTTTAGAAATTAACCACAACTTATTCAAAGTCTGTCCAGCTCATTCTCATACTTGACTGTCATAAAAATACGGCCCAAATAACACTTTTATATCATAACTTTACTTTA
Source organism: Vachellia pachyceras (assembly GCA_025593235.1). Taxonomy (NCBI): domain Eukaryota; kingdom Viridiplantae; phylum Streptophyta; class Magnoliopsida; order Fabales; family Fabaceae; genus Vachellia; species Vachellia pachyceras. The sequence goes on along the minus strand of JANTPZ010153504.1, from coordinate 18,397 downwards.
ACTATTCATGCTTTATGCCTCTATTTACATCTGGCATTAGAACCACTAGGCAGGATCTCATCCTATCCTGCCTCTTTGTTCTATACTCTTTTGAACTTTTGGATGATTGTAATATATAGAACTTTATCTCTGATAACATGTATTTTATCCAGCATACGATCATAACCTAACTCACTAATAGCTTAGGGTGTCTAACAACCTTGAATGTTACTGGACTATCAGAGATTCTTTCCTTAATCATCTCTTCTATCTCCTTCCCAGAGGTAAAACTTAGTCTCATCTAGCATTCTCTGCCTCAAAGCAGGCTTTGGAGGGATATAATTTTTATCTTTGAACTTAATTATTCCCTCAGAGGTTTCCTTAAATTCTTTAGCTTCTTCTTGACTCATTCGAGTCTCTATGCTCTGAGCAAACTGATCTTCTTGCTGAGCTTCTTCTTTGTCATTATGAATCTGAGTAGTACCATATCTATCCGGCTCTATCTATGACTGATTAAATACACTCCAATCTCGGAGGTTCTCTTTTAATCTTTGTTCTTTCATCATCATCATCATGGCCACCTGCGCTGTATTCTTTCTTAGTATTGAATGGAAACATCCACTATGACTCAGTTTTTAATTAGGATTCCTTAAATCGTGTTTTTTTTCAAAATTCAAATATTTCTGCATCAAAAAAGCCCACATTTTTTCAACAAGATTAGTGTTTATGGAATTAAACATTTAACTCTATTAGAATTGAATGGAAAGATGCACTGTGACTCTGTTTTTAATTAGGATTACTTAAATCGTGTTTTTTTTTAAAAAATTCAAATATCTCAACGTACAAAATGTCCATATTTTTTCAACAGATTAGTGTTTAAGGAATTAAGCATTTAACTCTTATAGAATTGAATGGAAACATCCACTGTGACTCAGATTTTAATTAGGATTCCTTAAATTGTGTTTTTTCCAAAATTCAAAAATTTTCACATAAAAAAGGGCCCATATGTTTTCAACAAGATTAGTCTTTAAGGAGTTATACATTTAATTTTATTAGAATTGAATGGAAACATCCACTGGGACTGAGTTTTTAATTTAGATTCCTTAAATCGTATTATTTTTCAGAATTCAAAAATTTGAACATAAAAAGGGCCCACATTTTTTCAACAAGATTAGTGCTTACGGAATTAAAAATTTAACTCTATGAGAAATGAATGGATGCATGATCTGCGGCTCAGTTTTTAATTAAGATTTCTTTAATTGTTTTTCTTTCAAATTTCAAATATTTTCACATAAAAAAGGCCCATATTTTTTAACAAAATTCGTATTTATGGAATTAAACATTTATCTCTATTAGAATTGAATGGAATTATCAACTGTGACTCAGTTTTCCATTAGATTCCTTAAATCGTGTTTTTTTTCAATATTCAAATATTTCAACATAAAAAAAGGCCCACATTTTTTCAACAAGATTAGCGTTTATGGAATTAAACATTTAACTCTATTAGAATTGAATAGAAACATCCACTGTAACTCAGATTTTAATTAGGATTACTTAAATCGTGTTTTTTTAAAAAATTCAAATATTTCAATATACAAAATGCCCATATTTTTTCAATAGATTAGTGTTTAAGGAATTAAGCATTTAACTCTTATAGAATTGAATGGAAACATCCACTGTGACTCAGATTTTAATAAGGATTCTTTAAATTGTTTTTTTTTTCAAAATTCGAATATTTTCACATAAAAAAGGGCCCATACGTTTTCAACAAGATTAGTGTTTAAGGAGTTATACATTTAACTTTATTAGAATTGAATGGAAACATCTACTGTGACTGAGTTTTTAATTTAGATTCCTTAAATCATGTTATTTTTCAGAATTCAAAAGTTTGAACATAAAGAGGGCCCACATTTTTTCAACAAGATTAGTGTTTACAGAATTAAACATTTAAATCTATGAGAAATGAATGGAAACATCCACAGGGACTCTGTTTTTTATTAGGTTTCATTAAATCATTTTTTTTCAAAATTCAAATATTTAACACATAAAATGCCCATATTTTTTCAACAGATTAGTGTTTAAGGAATTAAGCATTTAACTCTTATAGAATTGAATGCAAACATCCACTGTGACTCAGTTTTTATTTAGGATTCCTTAAATCGTGTTTTTTTTTCAAACTTCAAATAATTTCACATAAAAAAAGGCCCATATTTTTCAACAAGGTTAGTGTTTAAGATATTATACATTTAACTCTATTAGAAATGAATAGAAACATCCACCGTGGCTCAGTTTTTAATTTGGATTCCTTAAATCATGTTGTTATTTCAAAATTCAATATTTTCTCATAAAAAGAGCCCACATTTTTTCAACAAGATTAGTGTTTAAGGAATAAAATATTTAACTCTATTACAATTGAATGGAACCATCAACTATAACTAAATTTTTAATTAGGATTCCTCGAATCGTGTTTTTTTAAAATTCAAATATTTCAACATAAAAAAAGGCCCACATTTTTTCAACAAGATTAGCATTTATGTAATTAAACATTTAACTCTATTAGAATTGAATGGAAACATCCACTGTGACTCAGTTTTTAATTAGGATTCCTTAAATCGTGTTTTTTCTTTCAAAATTCAAATATTTCAACATACAAAATGCACATATTTTTTCAACAGATTAGTGTTTAAGGAATTAAGCATTTAACTCTTATAGAATTGAATGGAAACATCCACTGTGACTCAGTTTTTAATTAGGATTCCTTAAATCGTGTTGGTTTTTTTCAAAATTCAAAATTTTCACATAAAAAAGGGCCCATATGTTTTCAACATGATTAGTGTTTAAGGAATTATACATTTAACTCTATTAGAATTGAATGGAAACATCAACTGCGACTGAGTTTTTAATTTGAATTCCTTAAATCGTGTTATTTTTCAAAATTCAAAAATTTCAATATAAAAAGGGCCCACATTTTTTCAACAAGATTAGTGTTTAAGGAATTAAACATTTAACTCTATTAGAAATGAATGGAAACATCCATTGGACTCTGTTTTTTATTAGGTTTATTTAAATCATTTTTTTCAAAATTCAAATATTTTAACATAAAAAAGGGCCCATATTTTTTTAACAAGATTAGTGTTTGAGGAATTAAACATTTAACTCTATTAGAATTGAATGGAAGCATCAACTGTGACTCAATTTTTAATTAGGATTCCTTAAATCGTGATTTTTTTCAAAATTCAAATATTTCAACATGTAAAAAGGCCCACATTTTTTCAACAAGAGTAGCGTTTATGGAATTAAACATTTAACTCTATTAGAATTGAATGGAAACATCAACTGTGACTCATTTTTAAATTAGGATTCCTTAAATCGTGTTATTTTTTCAAAATTCAAATATTTCAACATACAAAATGCCCATATTTTTTCAACAGATTAGTGTTTAAGGAATTAAGCATTTAACTCTTATAGAATTGAATGCAAACATCCATTGTGACTCAGTTTTTAATTAGGATTCCTTAAATCATGTTTTTTTTCAAAACTCAAATATTTTGACCTAAAAAAGGCCCATATTTTTTCAACAAATTAGTGTTTGAGGAATTAAGCATTTAACTCTTATAGAATTGAATGGAAACATCCACTTGTTTGGATCAAGCGCTTACCTCTTGGCTAAAAGCTATAGCTGTTAGTCAGGGCACAACTTTATTTCCTTAACCCACAATAGAGAAGACGCCCAAACGCCATGGTTTGACTATGACTTGGCCCCTTGGGCCTCCGCCATGGGACAATTGATGCCACACCTTCGCCAATAATCTCCCCCTCAGCAATTGTCCTGCTGGGAATCGAACCCATGACCTTAGCTCTGATACCAATTGTTAAGATCAAGCGCTTACCACTAGGCCAAAAGCTATAGCTGTTAGTCAAGGTGCAACTCTATTTCCTTAACCCACAGTAGAGCAGAAGCCCAAGCGCCAAGGTTCAACTATGTCTTTGCCCGTTGGGCCTCCGCCATGGGACAATTGATGCCACACCTTTGCCAACACCACTATGACTCAGTTTTTATTTAGGATTCCTTAAATCGTTTTTTTTCCAAAATTCAAATATTTTCACATAAAAATGGCCCATATTTTTTCAACAAGATTCGTGTTTATGGAATTAAATATGTAACTCTATTAGAATTGAATGGAAAGATCCATTGGGACTCAGTTTTTAATTAGGATTCTATAAATCGCGTTGTTTTTTCTAAAATTCAAATATTTTGACATAAAAAAGGCCCATATTTTTTCAACAAGATTAGTGTTTAAGGAATTATACATTTAACTCTATTAAAATTGAATGGAAACATCCACTGTGACTCAGTTTTTTATTTGGATTCCTTAAATAGTGTTTTTTTCAAAATTCAAAAATTTCAACATAAAAAGGGCCCACATTTTTTCAACAAGATTAGTATTTAAGGAATTAAACATTTAACTCTATTAGAATTGAATAGAAACATCCACTGGGACTCTATTTTTAATTAGGATTCCTTAAATCGTGTTTTTTTTAAAATTCAAATATTTCAACATAAAAAATCCCCCACATTTTTCAACAAGATTAATATTTATGGAATTAAATATTTAACTCTATTAGAATTGAATGGAAACATCGACTGTGACTTAGTTTTTAATTAGGATTCCTTAAATCGTTTTTTTAAATTGAAATATTTTCACATAAAAAAGGCCCATATTTTTTCAACAAGATTCGTGTTTATGGAATTATGTTAGTGCAGGATAAGACCAAGAGAGGGTGAATTGGTCAGATTAAAAATTTCTAAATTAAAATCAAATTTAAAGCAAGGTCACTGAGAGATAATGGAGAAGATGAACAAGAGAATTTATCTTGGTTGGGCCCTTCTAACCTACGTCCAGTCCCCAGAGCACCTCTGAGCTTTGTAATCCACTAATCCCAACAAGTCAGGCATACCAGCCTCTATAATGAAGGTTCACACTCCCCCTTACAACACGTAATGAAACAGAGTCTCACACTCTCTGTTTTTCTTTTGCCTTCTGACCAAATTACAACCCAATAAATTCAAGGTCCCAACCTTGAATTAACTCACAGATTTACAAAAGATATTGCTCAAAGAATCTCTCTTAAAGAGTAGATAGTAATCAATGAAGTTCAGAATAAGTATTGAATAAAGACAGATGAATGACTTTAATGCTCGTACAGATGATCGTTGTTTCTGCAATGAATGCTTGGAGCTTTTATAGATGAGAGAAATGAAGTTGCCGTTAGATAGAGTTTATTATCCGTTACTCTCATCCACCAACTCTTTGTCTTCACCATTAATGCTGTAATTAATGCTTTCTAAGTAGCGTGGATGATGAAGGCTTGAATCATGCTATTTGTCCGTGGGTACAGCATTTTTGTCTTCCTATGATCCTGCACTTCTGCATTTATGAGGCAGGTGAAGTTCAAACGTTGTTATACACGAATAAGGAAAGATACGGAGCAGGTAAAAAGCTGTCAGAGAGAGAAAATAGCCGTTGAGAAAATATACTCGAGTGCTTGATCATAATACTCGAGTGTTAGTCAAGTATTTTGAATTTTGTGAAATGATACTCGAGTATTTTGTGTCAATGCTTGAGTTTTACAATTACTTTTGAAGTTGCTCGAGTGTTATCTGAGAGTATTGCAGAAGATTTTGAAAATCATTGTGAATACTCAAGTGTTGAAAATATTATGCTCAAGTGTTGAGAATACTTTCAGTTGATACTCGAATGTTCTGAAGCAAACTTGAAGTGAAATCATTTGAAATCTCACAATACTCGAGTGTTATCACTTTTCTGCCATTACTCAAGTGTTTAGATGGAAGTGTTGAGTTTTTGAGAAAATGTAGCTCGATACTCGAGTATTCAAAAGTCAATACTCGAGTGTTGTTAACACTTTCACCTAATACTCGAGTGTTGTGCTTGAAGTGTTGTCTTTCATTTGAAAACTTTTGCACAATACTCGAGTGTTTAGAACAAGCACTCGAGTGTTATCAACACTTCCTCCACAACGCTATTGTTCCACTTCAAGTTCAAGTATTTTGATTCATTCCTCGAGTATTCAACCTCAATACTCGAGTGTTGTCAATACTTCCATTTGTAACTCAAGTGTTCTGCTTCAAGTGTTGAGTATTCTTTTGAAAACCAAAACCCGATACTCGAGTATTACAACACAATACTCAAGTATTGCCAATACTTCAACACCAATACTCGAGTTTCTCATTGGAGTATTCTTTCAAAACATATTTTAACACCAATACTCGAGTATTCAAAATTATCACTCGAGTGTTTGCAACACTTCATCCCAATACTTGAGTTTTCACTTAGAGTGTTGGATTTCAGAAACATTTTTAACCTCCAATACTTGAGTATTGAAATCACGAACTCGATTACTGTTAACACTTTCAACAAAAACTCAAGTGTTGCTTGAAAGTATTGATTTTAAACTTATGAAAAACAGTGATAATCGAGTATTAAAACATAGAACTCGAATATTCTTCAATACTTCCATATAAACTTGACAGAACTCGAGTGTTTCACTAAGAACACTTAATCATCAACAATTTAAGCTCTATAATTCTTGAAATCATTTTGTTATCATCAAAATAAGGCATCAACATTCTCCCCCTTTTTGATGATGACAAAAACTTTATAAAATTAGAATGGAATTATTTAGCTTAAATTGTCAAAACATGAAAAAAGAGAGGAATCATGAATTCATATAAACAATTAAGAGTCCTAAAATGAAATCATAATATCATTCATATAAACAGATAAGAGTCTTGAAATGAAATCATAATATCATTCATAAGTCATAAAGAGTCACATAAAACCATAAATACATAAAACTCAAAACATAATTAAAAGCACATCTGATTTTCTTTCTCCCCCTTTTCGTCATCAATCAAACAAGGGGTGAAGAGGGAGATGAAGGAGTAGGATCAGATGAAGTCTCTAGAATGGGAGTGGGATCAACAGGATCAGATGAGGGAGCCACTGAAGTCAGAGGTGGTGCAGGTATGGGTTGAGGCTCTGGGTTCAGGATGGATGAGGAGAAGTCAATCGTGGCCAGTACAACATCAGTTGGAGGATCTTTAGGTGACTATGATGGAGGTGGAGGAGGATCAGCAGATGAAGGTGCTTGAGACTCTCTGATGAACTGCTCAATGGAAGAGACCCTGTTGTCCAAACCAGAGACTCTGCTATCTAAGCCAACCACAGACCCCTGTAGTGCCTCAAATTTCTCCAAGAGAATATCCTTAAACTTGATGAGGTCTACAGATAGAGATGTCACAGCTGTCTCTAGGTTTTTCCCAGTGAAGTGATCATTCACAGCCCTAAGAATGTACTGATGAGTCTGCCTCATGAAGTGAGATATGAACTCCTCACTCATTCTCCTGAACTCAGTCTCCATGTATGTTTGCAGGGCTGCCTGAGCAAAAGATGGAGCAGAGGATGGCTGTGGTGGAGTAGAGGACTGAGCCTCATCCTGTCCTCGGGATGTAGCAGATGTGGTCTTCCTCTTCTTTGTAGGCTGAGATTGAACCTTGACCACATCAATGTTCATTCTGTGGAAGTGCTGGCCAGCAAACAGAATGGGTTTCTCAACCTTTTCAACTATATACCAAATCTGATGAAGGTCAAGAATGTATGAGATAAGGCTAGGATAAGGTACAGTCATCCTTTTGGAGTTAGAAAATCTGAACCTCCAATTTTATTGAACACAAGCTGTCCAATGTTCCTCTTTTCCTTTGCCATGATTGATGCCAGAATGTGATAATCCATATGAGCCAAGCGAGTATAGTTCTTGCTCTTATTCACTAGACATCTAGAATAGATGTAGTGAATTGTCCTTTGAATCACTGGCATTGAAGCTGGATCAAATGATAAGTTCCCTGGAAAATCTTCTCCCGGTTTGAGCAATTCAAAAATCTCTTTTGCTGAAAAATCCTTTAATTTTTCAGCAAAAGTGTGAGTCCCTAGATAACTGTTCAGATCATTGGCACTAATATTTATGGTCTTTCCTCTAATCTTTGTTACCAAGGAGTGATGGATAATATTTCCATTATCATCCTTCAAAGAGTTAGACTTCATATTATTATAGAAAATTCTGACCATATAAGGAGAATAAGGCTTGTTAATCTCAATCAGTGCTCTGTAATGATCCATATAATCTACCATATCTATTCCCAAAGCCTTTATATCTTCCAGATTAACATATATCACAGGACATAATGCACAGTTTTTATACTTTAATTCATAATCATTATGATCCGTGATATACAAGGTGTCTACAACATATCCCTCAGGAGGCTCTAATGAAGGTACCTTTTTCTTGGATCCTCTTCTTGATGATTCTCCAGGTCCACTGATTCCTCCTTTCTCCTCCTCTTGGGGGTCAATTTTCCCGGAGAGATGCTTTCAGTCTCAGAGTCTGAATCCTGAGCAAATGATGGAACTGGCCCAGAGGAAGATTGCATTGGAGCTTTTCCTTTGAGAATGGACTTTGGTTGCCCAGAGATAGACTTTTGAGCTGAGACCGTGACAGTTCCTTCTTCCTCCGATGGCTCGATGATCCTTACTTTCTTAGATGATGCTGATTCGGATTGAGAGGGGCCAGATGATGAAGCTTTAGTCCTTTTGGTACGAGCCATGATGCTTGAGAAGACAAAAGAACAGATTTTGGTGAGGAATTAAGGATTTTGTATGCCGAGAGAGCGTATGGTGAGAGGCGAGAAATTTGTAGAATGAGGGTGTTTTTAATGAAATAAGTTGAGGGGTTTTGACTGTTAGAAGTAATCGAACAGGTTTATAACGGTTTGGGAGAGGTTACAACTGATCGGGTGAGAGAATCTGGGAGTACTCGAGTGAAGAAAACAGGTTAGGGTTCGAGTGTTTGACAGAAAAAGGGATTTTGAATATTAGATGTGCCAACACTCGAGTGTTGAGGAAAAATAGGCTGAGTACTCAAGTGCTGTAACACAGCACTTGAGTATTGTCTTAACAATACTCAAGTATTGTCTCAAAGAAGATGAATAGATAGGCCAGCACTCGAGTATTACTTCTGAGTACTCGGGTATTGAACATCGCTTGCCAATACTCGAGTATTAGTCTTCCAGTACTCGAGCATCAGGGTCCCCTTTCCTTCAGTGAGTGCCATCACTCGAGTATTCGCATGGAGTACTCGAGTATCGGGGTCCCTGTTCTAAACAACACTGCAACACTTGAGTATTGAACTTTCAATACTCGAGTTTTGAATTCTTAAGTTCAAAATACTCATCATACTCGAGTGTTGAGATTGAACACTCGAGTATTACCTTTACTTCCATTTAACACTCGGGTATTTGACTTCCAATGATGCTTAGTACTTGAGTATTGGTTCCCAGAATCAAGTGTTGTTCCATAAGTCATCACTTGAACCTGAAACTCGAGTATTTCAACATTTTAAGCAATTAACATTCGAGTAATACCTCATAACACTCAAGTGTTCATTAGAAATTTGTTTAACACTTCCTTTCTTTGCTTCAATACTCGAGTTTTGTTTTCAAGTGTTAGATTTAACACCTGCTAAACTTTGTCAAACCACTCCGAAGCTTAAGTTAGTAATGATATAATCATCAAAATAACATTAAATCAACATTGTACTTACAATTCATTGGGATTTACCATTCCCAATTCTCTTTTGATATTTGTGAATTGTTCTCTGTCCAAGGGCTTTGTGAAGATGTCTGCTAACTGAAGATGTGTAGGAATGAATTCAACTTTAATATCTTTATTTTGCACATGATCCCTGATGAAATGATATCTTATATCAATATGCTTGGTTCTTGAGTGATACACTGGATTCTTTGAGAGATTTATTGTGCTCGTGTTGTCACAGTAGATAGAAATTTCTTTGAAAATCATTCCCAAGTCCCGGAGTTGCTGCTTCATCCATAAAACTTAGCACAACAGCTTACAGCAGCAATATATTTAGCTTCTATGGATGATAATGATACTGTTGATTCTTTTTGCTAAACCAGGATACTAGTGCTCCACCAAGGAATTGACACTGACCACTCATGCCTTTTCTATTAGTCTTATACCCAGCATGATCAGAGTCTGAATAAGCAATCAACTCTTCACTGCTTCCTTTTGGATACCATAATACATCATTCATATCATAACACTTAACACTTAACCATGCACAACTTAACAAATAATATAACAAAGCATTACATATTGAATACAAGTGCACAATATATCATTTAACCATGCACAACTTAACAAATAATAATGCACATCTTGCATTACAAATCAACTCAAATCTTAAACCTTTGCTCTGATACCACAACAATGTGACACCTCTTATTTATCCCTCTTATCTTCCATTATAATGATTTGGAACCAATTAATGGCCTCAAATGACTCAAAATTGTTAAAAGGGACTAAATTGAAAACTTTCATTTTTAAGAAAGTTACTATTCACAGTTTTTAAGGCCAAATTTGAAAATTCATAACTAATTCTAGAAAAATAAAAACTAAGTGATTCCAACTTCTATTTGAATCTTACAAATTCCTTTATGAGGGAAAAATATCATTTGTACAGAAACTTGTCCAATTAATACAGTTTTCTTCTCAAAAATGTACTATTCATATGGTAATTTTCCATTTCCCAGGATTTTCTGTGATTTTTCATCAAATTTGGACAGTCATAACTTTCTGTACAAAACTCCAATTTCAGTGATCTTTAGCTTTTTTTAAACCTTGCAATGTGAAATATTTGTCCATAAAATTTCAACTCATTTGAAGCTCGTTTACTCTGTTTCCCGACAGTGCAAAGTAAGGGAAATGACCAACTTCTAGCACTTAGTCAAATTTTAGCCCTTCTTTACTTTATAAACCGTCATATTGATTTCTAAACCTTTCTTGATCCTATTAACCTATGTAATTAGACATTCTTAAAGCATACACTAATTATCATAAGTTCATGATACATACACAAGTCATATTACATGCCACATTACACCCACATTACACTTCAAACATCACCACATAAAGTCCATAACTTAATTCACAACATTACATATCCACTTTGCTTCAAGAATCAATCACTTTCTCCTTACCCTTGAGTGTGCTTCCACCTAAAAATGGTTAGTGGGGGAGGGTGAGATTTTTGGAAATCCCAGTAGCAAAACTTTCTAACACATTGTAAAATTGCATGACAACTTTCAATATAAGTGTGAATTCAAAAAAATGCAACATGTAACAATGAAATTCATATGGCCATAGCAAACAAAAGCACATATTCACACTTTCAATCATCACAAATTTTCAACACAAGTCATGCATAATTCATACACATTTTCAAAGCAATTAAGCTTATGGTTAGAAGGTCTTGCTACCTTATCTCTTTAGCTTTTCCTTAGGATTTAAACCTCTCTTGATGGTCTTTCCCGATAGGTTCTTTGGCTTCTCAATCTCCTAAACATCATTCAAGAGCATCATCATAAATTTCCAACCATCACAAAACAAGAAATCTTGCAAAAACACAATATGACCCTTAATGCTCCTTTAAATACCCTTTAAGACTTTGAAACTTGCTCTTATGACTTTAAATGCTTTCTAAAACTTTTTCTCACTTATACCCTACACAATTTTGCCTTCTAAACTCAATAGAAGCATCAAAATCATCAAAATCAAACTCCTCCTATCCCATACAGGTCTGGACGAAAATCTGTCCATGAAAGGAGAAAATGATTTTTTTCAAACTTTCATCATATGTAACAACATATTCTTGATCCTAAAACACTTCTCATGGATTATTTAGCTCAAAAACAACTCTTCCTCATCAAATATAAATTTGGACAGCATCTCCCCTTAGGGTTTGAGATTCCAAAAATTCTTACAAACATCAAACCCAAGCAATATATACATCAATCTTCTCCTTATCAAGCAAGGAGTGTTTTGCAACCATTTATTTCCTCTAAATCCCTCTCTTTTTCATTTTTCCTCTCATGAACCCTAACTTTCCAACCACCAAAAGTGTAATATCCACATTTTATGTAAACCGACATAGAGGCCAAATTGATAGTTATAAGATAAGACAAGGCCCATAAATAAAAGTACAGAAAAAGGAGATGTCAGTGGGATTAAGAGACCCTGGTCACATTAGTCCTAAGGCTTTGAGATTTCTAAGAATATAAGCCAAGGACATAAATGTCATTAAATATAAAGACCAAGGGCAGTATGGTCATTTGATAAAAATGGGTAAACCAGTAGTCCAAAGTCAAGTTAGAGGCCATGGATAGAAACTACGGAAAGAGTTGACACTATTGGGCCGGAAGTCGCAGAATCAGATTTGGCTCGGTGGATGGAAGTCGGTAAGGACTTTAACGTTAAGCGTGCTCACCCTGAACAAATTTTAGGATGGGTGACCTTCTGGGAAGTTGCCCCAGGAATCAGAAACCAACAGATCAAGGGCCAAAAGGTTAAGAGCAAAATGGGAAATTATGAAAAGTTAGACTGTGAAAGGGCATTTTGGTCATTAAGAGAAAGTGTGAGGGCATTT
>JANTPZ010153501.1:12500-17528 GCA_025593235.1 Vachellia pachyceras | reverse complement strand
CCACATTTCATGCCACCAAGCACTTAACGATGGCATCGTGTCATTTTAATGGAGAGTGGTAGGTCACCATTCACTCAAAATGATATTACTCTTCAAAATTTTTTTACACATTCAGTACCATGCATGTTTGAGAATTCATTGGGAAAGTGATTTTTCGTAAATTAAAGTAAACATGTGAGAAGAATTTTATCTCAACTTGTGTATAATATGGTTTCACCAAAACCAAACAAACACACATTTTGACAGAAGTTTTTGAGGGCCTTAATTTTATATTGCTTTATTCTACAGTCCATGATAAATTGTCCTTTTGGGTTGGCCGAATCCTAGGGATACATGTTGTGAATATTGGTATTAACTGTAGCGGGCCAGTGATTAGGTTTTGTTACTCGAATCCCGATGTGAATGTAACAGGTTACATGAGTACAATATGGATAAAAATCTACAACATTGTTTTCTGAGCATAAGAACCTTTCTAGTGATACTTCACCCCTATTTTACCTTTTATTTTTCTTGATTGATTTTATAAATGAGAATGAAATCATCAATTTCAGGTCAAGTCTCCCTTTGCTTCTTTTCAACCACATTGCCGTGTTCCTCCCGGCAGAGACTTTACAGTTTGTTAAATATAAATCTATTGCTATGGACCCCACATGAAGCTTAAGCCTCCTTCTCATTTCTTAGGTCAAAATAGGCTATATATAATTAAAAAACCCTTTTTGGGTTACCTTTGAAGAATTGAACCTCTTCATAAATTTTCTTAATCCCTGTAATAACATTTCATATTAGTTCCTCAATTTTTATGGACCGATATATAATTTCAATAATTATTTCTCTGTTAGTTTCTTAAATTCTATCCTGAAGTAGATTTTTTTTCTAGCAATTCATGTTTGAAGAATTTAATTATATTGGAGAGTTGAACAATGCAGCCAACCCACCTAACTTTGAAATTTAGGCATTGAAAAATGTTTTTATTATCCATGCATTAAAATATCTAGAATAAGATGTGACGTGCAATGTCAATTAGCAATTCTATTTTCAATGTAGTGACATGATGAATCAGGGTTCATTTAAGGGTTTGTTTGGGTTCATTGAATCTAAGTTTTACCATAAATGGTGTAAAATTTAAATTTTGAAAAATCTATTTTCTTACAGAATCACACTTTCTCATAATAAATTTTCTCTTTCCTCTTTTTTCTTTCTTTCTCTTTCCATTTTCCTACTTTATTTTTACCTCAAACTTCGTAAAAGTCAATAGTTTTCCAAATATAGTCACCTTTCAAAACCAAGTTTTTTACTTGGAATCTATAAAATCTATTATCTAAAAGTTAAATTTTACCTTAAACTTCGTTAAAGTTATTTTCAAATAGACTTTCAAATGGGTTCTAAAACATTTCATGACTGAGTTTTCAAAACGATTCCCATCTTAATAAATTAAGGACCACATGAACAGTGTAGTATGCAGAAAGTGATTTAGATTGATCAACATAAACAAAGTTTTTGTTGTTAACAGGGAAAGGTTAAGGTATAAATTTACCTTTAAAATTTTCTTTCAGAAGCACTATTATACTTTAAGGTGTAAATTCTTTCGTGAAATTTTCTTTCAAGAGCGCTATTACAGCGGAAGGTCAAAAATTGAGTAATGTTGCCCTTTAATATTAAAAGTATTAACGGTCCGCATCAATTTTTAAAACGGTCAACATTAGTTTTTGTATTAAATGAGGTAACATTGCTCTATTTTAAAACATTTGGAAAAAAATAAATTTTCAGAACAATATTAATTATAAGAGAATACTTTTGTATAAATTTGTACCCTAAATAATAATACATTTATCGATCAGCAGTGTCATCTTCAATGTCGCGAGTGACATGATAGATGGACTGGGTGTGCAATACTTTTCTTCCCAATATGTCGCAAAATTATGAAAAATGATAATTATATATAAAATAAACAAATTAGATTTGTATATGTCATATATTTAGTATTTTTTAATACTAGACATTTTATTTAAAAATAACACTTGATATTTGACCTGAAGCTTGAAGTATTTTTAATTTTGATTTAGGAAGGAATGGATCATTTTGTTTATGAACTTAAATATTATTATTCTTTTAATTTCTCACTGACTCTATAGCGGTAGAATAGGATTCGAGCCAAATCCTTATTCTTTCTTTCGACACCTCTCTTCTTGGTATCTATAGCCACTTGTTCAGCTTCAAACTTTTCCCCCAGAAGAGGAGAAGTAAAAAGGTTGTAATTACAGGTGGTTGTTAAAATGTTAAATATTAGTGATTGTTAAAAAGTTAGAGAGAAAGGTTAAAAAGTGATTGTTAAAATGTTAAATATTAGTACTAATAATATGAGATATTAATACTGAAAATATGAAAAAAGAGCGATACAAAATAACCCAAAAATACTTTTAGGGTAAAACTATGCCACAATATTTTAGGATAACAGATGCATTTGAAAAGATAATTCAAAGGATGGAAGAAATTGAACCGTAAAATATTTTAGGATATTAGACATATCAAGAAAAATGATTAAGAGTAGTGAATGAATTTTAGCGTATACATAATAGGGTTATAGCAAAAAAAATTGATTAAAAATTTAAACATCCTTTTGATTAAGTGCCTCACATAATATCAAGCTACGCAACCAAATTTTATCTCATATATGGGAGAGAATATTGTTTCTGAAGATAATGCGCCACAAAATAATTGAAAAAAGTTTGCAAAATAACGAATGTGAGGAGTCATATCGAAAGTTGGAAAAGAGAACAAATGTGGTGGACCATAATGGTAATGAGATAAGGGCGTCTTCTTCTTGGTGTCTTTTTGAGGCAATAGTATATATTTAAAAATTAGATTTATTTTTAATTATAAGATCTTAGTTCAAGCAGTTTTTCAAATTTATAATTTTTTTGAATCATTCTATTGATTGTACATATTAAAGAAATTCCCACCAAAAGTAGTTTCAATACAAATGATTAAATATGGTAGTTTAAATTTTTTTTAAATATTTGTTACGAATGACACTTTAAAGAAATGATATTTTCAGATACAACAAAGAATTAACCAAATTTACCTATGTTGAAGCAATTAAGAAAGCTACAATAATTTTCTCAATATCCATAAAATCGGATATTTAACTTTTATATTAAAGAATGCGAATAATATTATATTCATGTTCTTTAGGATTTTTTTTAGATATACAGTCTTGTTTATAAGGCATTTTATAATTTTAGATCATGTCAAATATTTTTTCATATATGTCTATATTTATGTATAATAAGGGCGTTGACTGGGTAAAAAACACTCCTAATAGACTAATATTAGTTGAACACAATCATAAAAATAATATTAAAAACACTGTTTTCATGGTGCTGCTCTTAATAAAACGCCAACTATCCCCTGTGCTTATCTTGCCTTCCTACTTTTTACGATGTTAGGGTCTAAGCCATGTTCCCGGCTGCCTCTTAGATTTAAGTTCCTTCTCAAATCTTTTGTTCAGCTTTCGTTAGTAGATTCTACAACATAAAATGAATAGTATTTTGATATACATGAGAAACAAATGTGCAATTTTCAATTTTTAAAATTTTTAAAATATGATATTTTATTGAAGCGGATGTTAATGATTAGGCCTGCGTATCATAGCTTTGCAAAAGTACATTCGTATAAGTTAAGATAAAATTTTCTAGCACATTTATCTTATAAGTTATAAATCGCATTGAAAAAGTAACTTCTACCACTTATTCAAATATACCCGTTATACAGGAGCGCGTGCATTGGCTTTGCTTTTAAAGAGTTGGAGGAATGCGGTGGACTGGCCCTAGGATTCTGGTGAAAGAGTTAATAGAAGATGTTTGAGACGAATCATGTTTGTTTCAGACGGTTCTACAGTGCCCTCTAATTGTTTGTCCTTTTTTATAAGATTTAAATATCAGGGACTAGTAGCCCAAAATTAAATTAAAGATATAATAAAAGGGAAAAGGGGACTTTTTTTTTTTTACTAAAACGTCTTATGTTGCGCCATTCCTTACATTGAAATTTGTCACCGTATACTTCATACTTGTTGTTGGATTTTTGGGCGGTTAAATTTTGTGTGGGATGTATTCAAATTCCTAAAAAATAATTCAAAAATAAAAAATGAGGAAAACTATAACTATAAGGTCCTTCAAATTAATTTTCCATTGTTACTAAATACGCTTAGAAATTTTGTGACTGTAAAACAAGGTATGTTGATCGAACACCAGTTATCGAATTTTGAACGACTCACAATTAAAGCAGGAACGTCAATATCAACGCTAAGGCGACCAGTTCAACTGTTTTTGGTGAAATGCGACCATTTCAACTTTACTACTTAATGCTATAATGAGATCATTTCAGACGTTTGCCGCAACTGAGTGACGGCTCCAACCTTGCTTTCAATACCCCAAGTGGCTCTTTCCTTTTTTCTGCATGGACCACATGATATCTTGAGCAGAGGGGAACACATTCACTGGCTTCAAACTAATTTCAATTGGGTCATGATATATTTAGATGGCAAACTTTAATTACCACCTAAACTGTTGCTTTCGCAAGTTTAAACTCAAAAAATCTGAACCGATATTACTCTTTTACCTGTTAATTCAAGTACTTGCTTAGGAAATTTGTACTTTCATGTAACTCAACATAAAACGTCTCTCGTGTATTTATCATTTATTTACATTGAACTCTTTAAAATCATTTAAAATAAACTAAAATGTAAACACTCACAAGTGCTTGGTGGTAATTAACTCTTTCTTTTTGAATTTGATAAAAAGTCTATTCAAATGTAAAGATACAGGAAAGGGAGATTACCATGTTGGCGAAAATGACTTAATTAAGTTACCTGCGAATTCACAGTAATTCCCAAACAAACAAAAAGCACGAAGACATCCTAAAATGCCTATATATAGAGCCGGTTCGCAGTTGAAGAAAGCGAGGAAGACTGAAGCAAAGTAAGGAAACAAATAGTGAAGAAATGGGATACTCATTGAGAGAACAAGTGTG
>JANTPZ010153501.1:0-10000 GCA_025593235.1 Vachellia pachyceras | reverse complement strand
ATGCATACGTTAATTGCAGGAGGCTTATGCAATTTGAAGAATCTGGAAATACTGTCACTTGGCCAGAACATGCTTGAGGGATTCATTCCTTCATGCCTCAATAATTTGACATCTCTCCGTGAACTTGATCTTCAAAACAATGGTTTTGTAGGAAACTTCCCTTCCTCACTCATTCATTCTCTCAAGTCCCTCAGATTCATTGCTTTAAATGAAAACCATTTCACAGGCATAGCGTCACTTTCTTTGATTGCCAACCACAGCAACCTTCAAGTCTTCTCAATTTCTTGCATTAATAACCCAAATCTCAAGCTTGAAACTGAAAACCCCCAATTTCTTCCTTCCTTCCAATTAAAGATTTTCAGCGTTATTGGATGCATCACGAATGAAGGAAGCAATCACAGAATACCCTCTTTTCTTCATCATCAATATGATTTGAGAGTTCTAGAAATTTCCTATTTGAACATTTCAGGAAGCTTCCCAAGCTGGCTTTTGGCAAACAACACAAAATTAGTTTCTCTTTATGTCGAGCACAACCTCTTGACCGGTCCCTTTTCTCTTAACTCCACCTCAATATTACTTGATCTGCAACATTTTGATGCTTCCTCTAACCCTATTAATGACGAAATACCTCCTCATATTGGACATGTTTTTCCCAACTTGATTCTTCTAAACATGTCTTCGAGTTTATTACGAGGTGGGTTTCCAGCTTCACTCAGCGACATGAGGCAGTTAAACTCGCTAGACTTGTCCAATAACAAATTGTCTGGCTTTTTGCCCAAAGAATTTGGGAAGGGTAGCAATGACTTGAGGTTTCTAAAGTTGTCAAACAACAACTTAAGTGGTCCATGTTTACCAGAAGGTTCAAATTTCACACATCTGCTGTCCGTGGATCTAAGCAACAACAACTTCAAAGGAAATGTACCACATGGGATTATTAAGAGTTCAGAGTTAAGAATGTTGGAGTTAAGTGCAAACCAACTATATGGTGAAATACCTAGCTGGATTGGAAACTTGAAGCATTTGGTTTACCTTGTTTTATCCCAAAATTCAATGGCAGGTCCTATACCAAAAGGTTTTTGCAACTTAACTGAGCTCAAATATGTAGACCTTTCGCAAAACAGATTCAATGGTACTTTGCCAAGCTGCCTAAATATGCCATCCTTGATGAGCTTGCATTTACGAAGTAATGATTTTACAGGACCCATACCTTCTGTTTTATCCAAATCTCCCTTGTTGTTAACTTTGGATTTGACAAAGAATAGATTTTCAAGTCAAATTCCAAGGTGGTTCAAGTCAATGTTGAATTTAAGGGTTGTGCTCCTAAAGGGAAACAAACTCAAAGGTCCCATTCCTATGGATATGTGTGAGCTTAAGAACATTAGCATATTGGATCTTTCACAAAACAAACTTTCTGGAGGGATACCATATTGCTTAAATAACATCACATTTAGAAGCAAAGATGAGATGGGTCCAATGACACTAGGAAAATATTTTGTCCCCTGGACTAAAAGAGGTCCGTTATTTGACGTCAATCACACAACTGGAGAGCTTTTTCAAGGTGAATATGAAATAAGGTTTTCAGAGTACAAGGAACAAGAAGTGAACTTCATGTCAAAAAGCAGGTATGAATCATATGGAGGAAATATATTAGATTTCATGTCTGGCCTGAATCTATCTGATAATCAGTTGATAGGTGAAATCCCTTTTCAAATTGGATATCTGGACACTATCCATACATTGAATTTGTCAAAAAACCATTTGATAGGGACAATTCCAGTAACATTTTCTAGCCTTACACAGATAGAGAGTTTAGACCTTTCATACAATAGATTGACAGGTCATATTCCTTCCCAACTTACACAATTGTATTCGTTGTCTTTCTTCTCTGTGGCTCACAATAATTTATCTTGTACGACACCTGACACAAAAAATCAATTTGGAACTTTTGACTCAAGTTGTTACGAAGGGAATCCTTTTCTTTGTGGTCCACCACTACAGTATAAGTGTTCATCTATTGATAAATCAATAGGGAGAAACATATATCATTTAGAAGAAGATGGCTTCCGTGATGCCTTCTTATGGAGTTTTGCAGGAGCATTTGGGGTCTTTTTTCTTGGTGTCATTTCCGTTATGTATCTAAACTCTTACTTTACTATATATTAAATGTGAATTATTGTATGGGTTGAAGTAAGAAAGAAGTTTTTGTTCATGAGATTTTGAACGTCTATAACTGATGATTAACTCTAGAATTTCAATGTTATCCATGATCTAAATGTAAACTATGCTGAAATATCCAGCCATTGTTATTTGATGTCTCACACAAGCGAACACACTAGGTTAACGTGTTGATTTAACCTGTTCCTTGATTGCCTTAGGGGTTAAATGCAATATTTTCCAAGAAATGCATTGCAATTCTGATCGTTTCACTTATGGGAACCTTTATTAACTATACATAACTGACTAAATGCCATGAAATGCAGTGAAACAAGGGTTTAGGTTTTGAAAATAATTTTCGCTACAGCTACGAGAAATGAAATTAAATTTAATCATCTGCTTTTGGATTTCTGAGAATAAAATGAGTGAATGGAATGGAATTTGATTAAAATATGATATGAAGCATCTTGAGATTGGGTTAGGTGGCTATCCTAGCTCAAATTAATATGGGAGTTAATAATAGAGTAAAATACTTTAACAACCCTTCCTTTTTTCCTTAAAAGTATGGACTGGGTTGAGTCTAGCTAATGCAACAGGACTGAAAAAAATAATAAAAAAATTTAAAATTGTAGATTCATTTACTCTCTTTCAATATCCATATCATGGTTTTGTTCTATCAATTAGTATTGTATGTAGAGAATCTTTGCGTCTTTAGAAGATCTAAATTGCATACGAAGGTCAGCATGAGATTGTTTTGGGGATGATAAGGAATTGAGAGATTGAAAGCCTCTCCGGTTTTATATCATCCAAAGACATGGATTTGGGGCGTCTGATGCCCCCCTCTAATGTTTATGCATCTCAAAGTTATTTAAATTTTTTAAATAAGATTGTAATTAAAATAATCATATTTTATATCAAAATTATCATTACAAGGGATAAGAAATTAAATATATTCAAAATTTTGCTAAAAGATCATTCTATACATAAACTTAACATCACTAATGTGAGTTTTTCACTGGATGTTTTCTCAAATATGTACAAGAGAGTGGCAAGAAGATAAGTAATGTTAGACTTACATTTCGTTGATATGATAATAAGGTTGTGCAATTATTCACCATGTTGAAGTTTTCTTTGAAGTCATCCTATATGCACTTCTAGTATGCTGTTATAACTTATTTGTTAATATGTAGAATGTGTGTTGAAATAGTGTGATTAAATTCTTCTATATATAATTGATGTTGAGGTAACAAAACCCGGGGTGTAGTTTTTAGTAAAGAGAAGATGGTTTTAAAAAGTGAGAAAGTGGAGGTTGGATTTTATCAATAATTTGTGCTGAGCTACTGGTTTTATGAAATATATGGGCAAAATTTTATCAATTTCTATGCCATGTGTTTTTTGTTGGAATATATGGGTAAAGTGTTACTTCTATTTTTTTTATCTATAATAAGAGACGGATTGATAATTAATTTTTTGGCCATACTTAGGTCAATTTTTTTATTTTCATTATATCATGTTCTCCACATGCCTGGCTATGTATCTTATTTTTAAAATATTTTGACTATAAATTCGTAAGAAAAAGATAGAAAATATAACCATGCATGATTGAAAAATTAACATAATGAATTTGAAAAACATGACTTAATTTTTCTTGAATTTTTTTATTGTAACAGTTGATGGTTAATTCAATCCTTATATACTTATCTAACATGATAAAATTACTTAATTGCAATAATCATTATAATGAATTTGTTCTTTGTTGCATAAACTGCAAGAAACAAATATCAGCATGTGAATAATTTCCAAAAAATTATTTGAATATGATTGTAATTAAAATAATCATATTTTATAACAAAAATATCAGTACAAGGGATAGAAGAAATTAAATAATTGTATTTTATACATAAAAACATATTAATTTATAAAATAAGAATTAGTTGTTACTGATTTTGTGCACTCAATGATCAATGTACTTGGGCATTTTACGAATAAAATTATACCTTTTTATATTAGATATTGCATTCTTGGATTCTTGATCTGTTGAAGTTTAGTGATATGTTTAAAGTTTTGTTGTAAAATAAAATAACATATTTGCATAGAAAATATTTATATCAAGTTTCTTATATAAGTTATGTTATCTTATACAATCACATATGATTTTACCTAATTTTTATGTGGGTTTATAGTTAAATGATAATATTTTTAAAGTAAGATACATAGTCACATGTGATTAAAAAACTTGACATAATGGATATAGTCTTACGGGGCTTGATGTAAGAATTGTTGTTTTGAAATATATATGATTTTGATAAATATATGAAACTATTTGATCGATAGTACATGTTAAGAAACATATTTGAGAATTAAGTTATACAATTTATTTGGATTTGATGGGTTTATGTTATGTATATAATACCCCATGTTATTTGAATTTTGAGAATTAAGTTATACAATTTATTTGGATTTGATGGGTTTATGTATATAATACCCCGTGTTATTTGAATTTGAAAGCTACAATTGTTATATTTTCTTAAGCAAAATAATGTGGTAATAGATTACTCTTGATTTAACCAACTATCCAATTTCATATATACTCAGATTATACCAGCATGTGTACGGGATTTTAATTCCTAAACTGAAGCAGATTCACATGATTTTAACTCATACATTCCAGATTCTGCTGGATGCATATGCTCTCCCTCCCTCTCTCTATGTATCTAGAGGACCACACGTACATCAAGTTTCTTACATTTATTAGGCCATGTTCTCCAATCACACATAATCATGTGTCTTATTTTTTACATGTGGGTTAAAAAAATATGTAGCTGTTGTAAATATCCTAGATAGTATTAGAAATAAACATGAAATAGGGTCAGCTATGTTGAAAATGGCCAAACAAGAAATAAGTAGATTTGATGAATTTAGAGTGTAACACACATACTGGGAAAGTAATGGATGTACTGATTACTTAGCCAACCTTAGTTTTAATTTAGAGGAGGTCTTAACTATTTTTGAGAGACCACCCCTATCTTTACACAGGTATCTGTACAATGATTTTGTGGGGATTAGCTCTCCCACGGATGATACTGATATAATAGAAGGGTTGATGCCTCGTATTACTCACCAAAAACAAATACATGGCTAAGTGTAATTGGAAAACTTGACATAATGGATCCAAGTATCTTGCATGTGCGTGTGTGTTCAAAATTGAGTATATTTTCTCTCTTTAGATCTGTCTGGTTTTAGTTTCTAATTTCCACATTTTAGTTGTGTTGCAAATGTTTTTAGGTATATATGTAGAAGAAGAAAATCAAGTATATCCACAATTTTAAAAAAATTAATCATTTTTAAGGGTAAAAGTGCAATTTTCACAATTAAATTATGCTAGAGGAGCGTCTGGCACCATAAAGTTTTCGAGAATATAAAAATACATATAAATTTTTAAAATAGTGCAAATTTAACAAAACAAATGGATTTGACAGAAAGGCTGTTAACTATGTACATGTGGCCAAGAGCAGTTATACTTGTAAACCCACCTAATCCAACTGGCAACCCTCCTCTATGGGCAATTCTCTCTCTCTCTCTCACTACTATATAGTATAGTATTTACTACTGAAATTTGCGTCCTTTTTTTAAGAAGGGAGTAAAAAATAAAGGTGGTGGCATTTTTGAAATTAGAAGATAGAGGGGGAATATTTAGGCGCCCTATCTTAGAGATAGGGCGCCTAAAGTGTACCTTTAGGCGCCCTATCTCTAAGAAAGGGGCTAAAGGGTGCATTTACGCACTCTTTCTTAGAGGTAAGGCGCATAAAGGCACACTTTAGATGCCCTATCTATAAGATAGGGCGCCTAAAAGTTTAGGTGCCATGTTTAAGCGCCCTATTTTAGAGATAGGGCGCTTAAACTTTAGGCACCTAAAGATAAAGGCGCTATCAGGGAGCGGACATTCAAAACCTAAGAGAGGAGCGTCAACGTCGCCTGGTGCAGAGAGCGTCGGAGGGAGTTGGAGCGGTTGGTGCTTGGGCTCTCAACATCTCCAGGTCTCGTGCGTTTTTTTTCCTTCCTTTTTTTTTCTTTCTCCTCTGTCTCGTGCATTTTCTTTGTCTTCATGTGGCGCGTGGTCTGCGATCAAGCTCTCTGGTCCTGGAGTGAAGGTCTGGGCAGTCGAGGGAAGAATCAATGGAGCTGGGATGTGGCATCGGAGGGAGTTGGAGCCGTTGGTGCTTGGGCTCTCAACATCTCCAGCTCTCATGCGTTTTTTTTTTCTTTCTCCTCTGTCTCGTGCATTTTCTTTGTCTCCAGGTGGCGCGTGGTCTGCGATGAAGCTGTATGGTCCTGGAGCTAAGGTCTGGGCGGTCGAGGGAAGATTCAATGGAGCTGGGATATGGTGTCGGCGGCCGAGTGTAATATCCATAATTTCATACTAAATGAAATAAAGGCTAATATGAGGATTAAGATGATGAATTAGAGATGAGAAGTAGATGGCTCAAAAAGAAAGAAAGATTAAGGGCCGAAAGTTCAGGCACGGAGTTCCGTGTGAATTCCAAAATTAAGTATATTTGCCCAAGAAGCAAAATGAGGATGGGAAACCTTATAGGAAGGGACCCATATGTTGTTTAATAAAAGACCAGGGGCATAAAGGCCTTTTAGTATCAAAAGTAAGGGCAAAATAGTAATTTTGGAAAAAGTAGAGAAAGTAAGGACAAAATGGTAATTATGAGAAAGTTGAAGGGCATTTTGGTCATTTGACAAAGAAAAAGTCAAAGTCAAAGTCAAAAGTCAACCAGTTGACCAAAATATCAGAAAATTTACAGATGCCCGATAGACAGATCTCTACTTACAGATCGCAATGACGAAACACGGATTTTCCAAATTCAAATTAGATTTTTATTTATATAATTTTGAAGGGCGAAAAAGGGAAATGTAATTATTTAAGGTACAAGGAGCTCTTAAAAAATTTGGAGAAAAATATAGAAAATCCAGTAAATTATATAATATTTGATAAAATTATTATCCAGTGTACAATTAAGGTAAGTTTCCCGAAAATTGGGAAAAAGGCCCGAAAAATACCCGAAAATTCCGAAATATAATTATTTCAAAAATTAATTTTGGAAAATCTGGAGGGCATTTTGGAAAAAGGAAAAGGGCATGAGAATCAGTGAAAAATATAGTATTTTTCAAGGCCCTAAAAGAAATTTGCTCTTCAATTGTTCCGTTTCAGGGATTTTTGACAGGATAAAATAATCCTGTAAAAATTGAGATAATCAAGGGGTATTTTGGGAATAATAATTTTGTTATATTCAAGATGAAAATATGGAGATTAAATGAGAAAGAAAATATATCCAGAAAAGTAGAAAAAGATTTGCCGGAATTAAGTTAAGTTTACCGGTAAAAAGTGTAATCAGTAAAAGTAACCGAATGGGATCCAGTTTGGTTAGAGTAACCAAATGGTAAACAGATTTTTACAGCTGCAAAAGTCACTTTATGAGGGCTTTTATGAACTTTCCAAGTGTCCCATATGTGGCACCATTTCAACCTTTAGATCTTCTTTAAAATTTCAAGACTTAATCTAGACCCTCCATTCCATTAATTCAATAAAGGGGCATTATTAAATCAGAAAATTCCCTTCTTCCTTCAGCCATTCCACGAAAAGACAGCAGCCCCAAGAGAAGATAAAAGTCACGCCATTCATGAGGAAGAAGAAGAGGAAAAGCTCATGGGAAATCAAGGTAAGTAAGAGAAGCACCTCTTAACATATACCAATCTCTTCCTTGCAACTTCCTCTTCACTTTCCATGGTTTCAAATTTTGATTAGACCTCTCTTTTTCAAGATTGAACATTAGGGTTCTTGAGAGGGAAATTGAGGAAGAGAGGGATTTAAGGCCATTTATTGGTTGCAAAAGCTTCCTCTTGATAAAAGAAGCATATTGATGTTGTTGTTGTGATTGTTGGTGGTTGTTTTGATGATCTTTGTAAATTTGGAAAACATGAAGAATTAGGGGCTATGCTGCCCAATTTTCCACTTGCCATAGAAGAGCAAGAATCAAGTTTTCCCATGCATGAATGAGAGTTTGGAAACATGAATCAAGTGGTAGAAGTGATGGAAGTTGAAAAAAACTCATATTGTTGAATATGTGTACACTGTTTCAGTCTGGTCTGGAATCTGATGAAAACGAATTCTTTTAATGATTTTGATGCTTCCAATAGATCCAAAATGAGTTTTTGTGTAGGTATACAAGTGTTCATGATTTTTAGATGCTTGTATATGAAATTGGAATTTTTGGAAGTTAAAGAGTACTGGAGGCAGTGTAATTGTAACATGATTTTGTGTTAGTGGACTTATCAAGCTTCAATTTGATAGGTCATATGAGTTAATTGGACTTGTGCAATAGGAGATATGAATTTTTGAAATTGTGTCCTATTTCTGGAATGAAATCTGGAACAGTTTGTATTTGACGAAATTCTGGGAATGATATGACTGTGATGACCAATATTGAGTATTTTTATATGAAACTATACTGAAAGAGCTTCACATAGGAATTTGAACCACCCCAATTGGAGTTATATAGAATTAATTATGATTTTTCAAAGTTTAGTCAACATGCTGACAGCTTTTGGTTACTATGCGAAATTATGAGAGAAAGTAACCAAATGTAATTTGTAGGAACTCCAAGGGTAAAAGTAAGCCTTTAGGGCTAATGTGGCCCATTGGGCATTCACTTTTCATGGCTCTAATTATGCTATTAATTCCCTAGGGCCATAAAGTGACAAAGGAAAAGCTATGGTTAGAAGATCAAGGTACTTAAGGAGGAGGCAAAATCTAAAAGATAGTGAACTTACTTACTTGTATGTGTGTGATGTTTATGTTGTGCATTGATTTGCTATAGTGCTTTACTAGATTATGTGAAGCATGTATGAATGAATGAAGCTCTTTTTTTATTTTTACTATGGCTATAAGTACATTACACAAAACATTGAGCACGCAGCATTTCATTATGTGAACATGAGCCTATATAAGGCAAGCATATCATGCACTAGCATTCATCCTACATGCATTGTTTGTAATGTTTGCTACTGGGATTCCTCGAATCTCACCCTCCCCCATTAACAATTTTAGGTACAAGTGCATCAAGTGTAAGGAGAAAGTTTCGATGCATGAAGCAAGAAATTGTGCATGGATATTCACATGAGATTATGTTGTAATTATGTGGACAACCTTGGAATGTATGTATGCAATGTAATATGTCTAATGAGCCCATGCATGTATGGATGTTATATGATAGCTAAGAACTCCTAAATGAATGATCAAATATGGTTCAAAAAGAATTAGGAGTTAGGGGTTCAAAAAGATGAAGTTTGAAAATGATAAGTTTGACTTTTTATCCAAGTAAAGTTGGTCAAACCCCTAATTTTGGCCTATTTCAAAAGAGGGTAAATAAACTCCAATTGATCTGAAATTTTACATAAAAAATAGTTGGCATTGTAAGGTTTAAAACAAGCTAAATAAAAATGGATTTGGAGTTTTGTACAGAAAGTTATGATGTTCCAAAGATTGAAGAAAATCACTGAAAAACCTGAGAAAATAGAAAAATGACCAAATGAACAGTACTTTTTCACGAATTAAACTGTTTCATTTGGGAAAGTAAATGACTCAATGAGTATTTTTCCCTTATAAAGGAACTTACAAGCTTCAAATAGAAACTGGAAGCACTCAATTTCGATTTTTCTACAATTAGTTATGAATTTTCAAAGTTGGCCCAAAAATCTGTGAATAGTGACGTGAATAGTAACCTTAAATTTGAAAATTTTATTTTTCACTCTTTGGTTACTCTAAGTCACTAAAGGCCTA
>JANTPZ010153500.1:17510-45187 GCA_025593235.1 Vachellia pachyceras | reverse complement strand
GCATTATGCCAGAAGCACGCTTCTCTGTTGCTAAGGCAAACGGTTGTGGAACTGTGTGCTTCTTTTGAACATTTCCTGCACTTTTATTGTGAGAATTTCCAACGGGAGGTCTTGTTTTGTGCTTCACAGTCTTGGTTTTGTGGGATTTTGAACTCTTCTCACATCGGGAACCAACAAAACTCTGCTCCTCACTTTTTTCTATGTTGGGCTGATCAGATCTCTTAACAGAATTTTCTGTTGTACATTCCTTCACCTCATATTCCTTGGTGCTCTCCTCTGAACTATGGTGTTCAGTACTCTCAACTATTGGCTCAAAAGACTCAGTGATATTGAGATGATTAGCGTCATTGTCATGATCTGATTCACGTGAAGTTCCATTTGAATAGACTATCACATGATCCGGCTCCTTGATGATACAAACATCTGTATCTCCTACATCCATTGCACTATAATAGAGATATGTCAGGAATGAATTGGTTTCAACCTATGCAAGTTTGAATGTGAACTCAATATATGGTCATAAAAAAAAAAAAAATCATGCCACTACTAGAGAAAACAAATCACACGCAAAAAAACAATGGAAATGAAAAGAACAAAAGACACAACCTAACACTCTAGAAATAAGTATATAGATGTGTATAAAACCAAAAGAGAGAGGATGGAAGAACAATGTGGAGTAGTTTAAATCACTTTCTGATTTGTCCAGTCAACAATATATCAAATGTAGTAAAATCTTTGATGTATGCAAAATGCATAAAGATATCTAGCAAGGAAGGACCAAATCATTAAAATCGAAAGTAAAAAAGCAGTCACTGAATGAACAAATTGGGGCGGTTTTGACCTGTAGTTGGAAGCAAAGAGAATTCAGCATAAAAAATAAATCCTAAAGGACTGACTAAAGGATACAAAAAATATAATCAATATTTTTGTAGCAAATAAAAATGAGTCGTAAGTCGTAACTCCAGAGTTAGCGTAGCAGTACATCTGATTAACCCCAAAAATAAGTGGTATAATATTGACATTTTT
Organism: Vachellia pachyceras; assembly: GCA_025593235.1. Classification (NCBI taxonomy): domain Eukaryota; kingdom Viridiplantae; phylum Streptophyta; class Magnoliopsida; order Fabales; family Fabaceae; genus Vachellia; species Vachellia pachyceras. Next base: position 44,161 of record JANTPZ010153500.1, on the reverse strand, counting down.
TGTTATTTGCAATTCTATATCTCTAAAGAGAAGCATAATGACAAAGAAGCCAATAAGGTTTGTTATGTCATCCCACTTTTTCTCTTCCATTTAAATTTCAAAATGTTGTCATACTTGTTTGTAGTGGCTAAAATGACTTGCGGCCCACATTTAATTAACTTTCGCCAGTATCAAGAATCCTGCTATCGCTTTTCCTCAATTCAATAAAATACTGGTTTCCCACTTACGCATAAAATAACTCTTGAAACCAGTTTCCTTTAAGAAACTCAACATGTTCCATGAACATACCCTTCAATCGTGTCTAACTAAAAGTGGAAGAGAGAGATAAAATATTATATGAAAAGCTAAATCCCTTACAAATGAAGCATATCTGCATATTGTTTAAAATAAATCTTAAGGGCAAAATAATATAGTATTCCGAGCGCCAGAGTAGAAAAGCCGCAAGGCACTCAAAGAATGGCCAAAATAAGAAATAGAAAGCACTGGAATAATTTATTGGCACATAATTACAACCGAGGATTAAGAATTTTAATTCCAACACAAACTCAAATATATAAAGAATCATAAAGTCGGGAAAAAAAGAAAGACGAGTCTTGTATAGCAAGCAAAATTCCCAGATGCAAGAAATCATCCCGAGGCATAGCATCTGAGAATGATTGAAAAACTGAAACGGAAAAGGATAAAATATAAATAAATTAAACATAATTAAAACGGAACTTTCTCAAGCTCGAAATTCACTTTCAAAAATCGCTCATACTTGAGCATATCACCCTCAAACGAATCAAACATCCAAAAAAACCACTCTGAATTGAGATACAATAAATGAAGAAGAACACATTGCAAGGCAAAAATCTAAACAAATACATTACATCCGAAACAGGATCCGAAACGCAATGCAATAGCCAAAAAAAAAAAAGCAGGACTCTGAACTCTATCTATGTTTCAAAAAAAAAACAATGCACAATCTCCATAATCTTCTTTCATTTACATTTTCCCCCAATCAGCCAAACAGAGCTTCATTTCAAAAATCATTAACGCGAAAAAGGTCAAAGATGGAAAACATAAAAACGAGGCAGCGAGGAGATCGAAAAGCAAAATGCAAGTCGGATTCATTAGGTCAGCATTTCATGCATGAACGAAGAAGATGATAATTGAAGAGCAGAGAGATTCACCTTGTCGGTCAGATCTGGGAAGATAGAAATGTGAGCGTGGTGTTGTTGTGTTTGTGTGTGGCTTATATGGAGCTCTCTGTGCAAAGCATTTGATGGGGAGAAAAGTGTGAATTGTTGTGCCGCGCGTTTGATTAGAACTGTTGGTTTCTTTTATATACACATATATGCTCTGCTTCGTCGGTCAGACGCCGTTTCTTCACGGAGGGGAATTATTTGAATTTTGGTCTTGGCTGGACCGCTTTGAATTTTGGACCTTTTTTTCAAAAAATAAAAAACAAGGGATCTAACAGTAACAATGGGGTTGGTTTGGGTGATGAGTGATTCAATTATATTTGAATGGGATCTCAAATTTAAACCCCAGCGTATGCAAAATTTTATGTTGCGAGACTCGTCCAGTACAGCAAGATGCACGGCACGTGTTGGATCCGGATGTAGTTGTGGTAAAACTCCAATGAACTGAATGAGCAATAAAAAAAGAAAGTGATATTTTCTATAATTATATTCGCAAAAATGATAGTTGTATTTAGCAAAAACAGATAAAAATAACTGAATTACCTATATCAAAAAAATTTGTTTAAGAACTAACAAGTTGGGTTTAGTGGAAATGGCCAATCTTTCACAAAATAGTGGAATAGAGACTGAATCCTTGTTTAGAAATGTGTTGATATTTAGACCTCGTTTGTAAGTCCGTTTGAGAATAGATTTTACAGAGTTTGAAGCAAAACTTAGGTTTTGGATGATAAATTGTGGGATTATAGCTTTTACAGATTTTGAAGCAAAACCTAAGCTTTAAAATGTGATTATGTTTGGGAAGTTATTGACTTTTATAGAGTTCGAGGAAAAAAGTGAATAGGAAGAAAAAGGAAAAAAAAGATAAAAGATAAAATTTATTATAAGAGATAGTGTGATTTGATAAGAAAATAATTTTTTTTTAAAAACTATATTTCAAACATAGGTTTTGAAAAACATAAATACTTGAATAAAATCTAAATTTTACCACAAAACTTAATTTTTAAAAATAGGTTCCAAACCAGCTTATAGTTGCAGTAAAAATTATGTTCAGTGAAAGAAAATATGTGTTTAGCAAAAAAAAACATTGATTCATGTAAGCAAATCCAACTTATTTTTGTAAAAATAAATTAAATTAGTTATTTATTAAAAAAGAAGAGTTGTACTTTTTAAACACGAACCGCGCACATAAAAAAACATAGGCTCTTTATGTACCTTTTTAATAATAATGGGTTAAACCTATTTTTTTGTGTAAATAGTTAATCCTGATTTGAGTTTTGATATCTAAAGTTTAAAGTTGTGATCTTAATTCTTTAAATTCACTTTATATTAAATTATTAACCCCTTTAATTTTAAAACGTTCTTATACTTTTCATCAAATTTAAAGTTTATGATTAATCGTCTGTGAATATATAATATAATGCAACATAAATTTTATTAGATATATTATTAATGTGGATTTGGATTTAGTAAGAAGCAGTGCATGAAAGCTTTTTTTTTTTTTACCTGGTGCATGAGAGCTTTTGAACCTTAGATATTGGGTTTGTTTGGAAGGTCCGATGAGAGAACGATCACAAATTCCAAGGTAAATATGTGAGAGGAATTTTGTCTCGATAAACTTATAAATGGATTTTGGGGAGGCCAGCCCATTTTGAGTTGCAAGCCAACGGTGGAAATAAACTTACTTCAACACTCTTATTATAAATTACAAAGAAGAATTTTTAGAAAAAATATAATTTTTTAAAAATAAAATGAATTAAAATATTATATTTAGTGCTGGAATAAATTTTTCTATAAAAAATCAATAAAGGTGGAATTGTAAAAGTTTCGAAATTTTTTAGTGCCCATTTAGAAAACTGTTGGGGAAATGCATTCATATTTGGATAAACGTTGAACCATAGTGCATTTATTATATCAAAAATAAGTTTTTTGTTCAAAATGTAGTTTGAAAAAAATTACCAAATGTGAAACTAATAGACTTTCATATTTAAAATACATTTTAAATCACGGAACGTGTTTTGCAAATATGCAATGTGGGTGTTTGGATAAGCTTTTTTATTTTCTAAAAGCACATTCAACAGTATTTTTTTCATAAATCGAGATAATCATCTTCACATATTTATCTCAATTTACGTAAAAATACTTCTCTACCGCTTTGTCGAATGGACCCACTTTGCATTAACCTGTGGTATTCCCGTTGAAGGAGTTGTTTGAAATTTGAAAACTTTCAAATCTCACATACAAGATCATTATTGTTTCGTGTTAAAGGGAGGTTCATGTAAAGATGAGAATATTTATCAGAGTTGACATGTGGATCCCACAGATAGATTAATTTAAGAAGAAGTGTCCCCTTCCATCCAGCTAAGCATTATTTTTTTTAGAACCAAAAATTGAAATTAATAATTAATTAAAAAAAGCTTTAGGCATAATAAATAATTAGCATATCTTTAAGAAAATTTAAGAAGCATTCCAAAATGATAAGGAGATGACAATGGCGGCCATGTCTTTACATAAAAGCAAGCAAGCAAGCTTAGAGCGACAACAAGTTTTACCTAAATATTTGCTTAGACTTCATTCTTCACTCTTCTTCATTAATCCTTTGATAAAGCCCTAACAACCTTCTATTAATTTAACTAATTATTTATTTAATTAATAGATTTACATGTTAAACATATCCCCTTGACCCATATGAAATAAATGCAACAAAGACATGTTATAGACAGTCTACCCCATTAATTATAGAATATTATATAATAATGCAAAAGGTAAAAGAAAAATAAAGCATATATAATTAAGAAATAAGGAATCAATGCCTTGGAATTAAGGCATTGAGTTCTGAGTTTTATGGGAGAATGCTAATGGTGGAATTTATTTTTAGTCAAACATATGGGTTCATTTTATTAAATGAAAGACTTTAGAATTTAGTCAAATAATCACAGTGCCTCGCACTTTTTTTAAGAGTTAACTTCATTTTTTATTCTAAAAGTTTTCATTCATGAGCGTTCATCATTTGAAATTTTTTTGTAATTTCGTAAAGTTTAAAGAAAGTTAAATAAATTATTTAACTGTAACATATCTTAAAATATGTATGTGTATCATTAAAGTATATATTAAGGCAAATAACTTTAGAAAAAATGATAAATATATCAGTTAATTAGTTTCTTTAATCTCTCAAAAAAAATCAATGAACTCTTGTATCAAGAACAAAAAATAGTATTATTTTAGTGATATCTTGTGTCATCGAAGACAAATTACTTACACATGGCTTGATGTTCAGGGATTGTTGACACATATACCAAGTGTATGAAGAGTATGAACATATAGTCACTAAAGAGTCTAAGAATCACATTATAAGTCTTATGACTTAAAAATGTTGATATTAAATAATAGGAGTTGATATTAAATAATAGGAGAATTACTAAGAGGAACATATAATGTCAAATTTTTAGAATAAGAAAAGACAGCATATTTATATTCTTTATTTGCCATTGAGACTTTTAAATAATTAATTTCCTTCATTGGAAGCCCATAGTAGTTCCCCTTGGATAATTACAAAACGGTTGAAAGGGGAAAAAACTTAATTTATATTTTTTAAAATTAACTTAATAAGTATATTAGTGATATAATTTGAGGAAATCAATGGAAGTGGGTAGGTAACAATCACATCCTATTATTTGATGAAAGCTATATCTTGCCTATATATGTAAGACATTTTTTCAACATCATTTAGCTATATCTTGCCTATTATTTGATGAAGTGGGTAGCTATATCTTGTTTATTAATGAGACTCATTATTAAAAGCTACCATTGATTATTCAATATGGGTATTTTTAGAAAGAAAATTGTATTTTTAACATTTATTAATCCAATTAATTTTAACTGCATCTTTTGTTTGTTAGAGACATTTATTTGTCTCTTATAAAAGGGATTGGAGGAAGTATTTTGGAAGGAGTTATGAGTATGTGAAGAAAAATGTGGTGCAATCTACTACATAATAATTCAAAACTACTGCAAATATTTTTCTAATAGTATAATATTAGGTCAATGTTACATAGAAAAAACTCTCAACCCACAATTTTGTGAAAATGATTGCACTACAAAGGTTGATCCGATCGGTTAGGAATTGACTCATCGACCTATAAAGTCGTAAATTCAAATCTCGTTGCTAATATGAAAACATTGTTGGTGAACGATCTGTAGACATCTATATTAACGTTCTTTGAAATTAGAATCATGTCTTGGCCCTAATAAACCACCGGGGACCAACGTATCTAATGTTTCTTGTAAAAAAAAAAAAGTTGTGCATTATATTACTCCACAATTTGTGTTCATAACTCATCAAAGAATGCATCAAAACAAAAGTGCGCTTTAACCTACTCACTCTAGTCCTAACCTGCTACATGTTTCATGACATAACATATTTTGTTTAGATCATTAAATTTTTTCATCTAGTATCCCTATAATTACTTTGACAATGAATTAGGATTATTATTATTATTGGGCCCCACTGGGTAGTAAGTTGAAATAGGATGAAAATGAGTTAGGGCCCAACATTGCAGCTTAAGGCCAGACAGAAAGGTATTGCCATGTTCTGAGTCAGACATGAGGATTGATGAGAAATTGACTTTAGAGATGATATTTCTTTTTGTAGTAAGTTCAAGTATTTAACCCTGGGAGTTTGGTTCAGTGGTAGGGGCTGATCCAAGCTTAACCAAGGTCAGGGGTTCGAACCCTGCCTTGGGCATGCAGCAGCTTCCCAGGGCCAGCTGTCCCTCCCATCGAGGAGCCCGCACAAATCAGCGAGGGGATTAGTCACTGCTGCCGGCGGTGGATACCCTGGGTAATACCCTTACCTAAAAAAGTTCAAGTATTCTTCTAATGAAATGAAGACAATCTCACTATTTGACATTAAATTTAAACATCTCTTTCAATGGGAACTGGAATATTGTTTCATTATACCGAGTGACAACTCTTTCCGCTAGACCCAATCCAGTTGGTTAGAGATATTCAGTCTTTGAAGGTTAGGAGTCTAAAGGGTTGACTTAATCGGCTCTTCAAGCCTTGTACTGTTATGAATTACTATTAACCATGTAGGTTGACTCTTGGTGGTGTTTGGTCCACAATCGTTTGAATATCGTATGCTTGTAAATTTTAATAGTAAGATAATAATCTAATATTAACTAAACTGCTATGAGGCTGTTGTTGCCAACGGAGGTTTTGAAACGATTATTTTGAAGTTTTGAATAACATATTATGGTAGTTCCAATCCCAAAATTCTGTCGGTTATTGCAGAAACTATCAGAATAATCCAAAGATTACATCTCTACTAGAATCGAGACACACTGGATTTGAAACTTGTATATGTTAAACATTCGTTGCTGTCATGATTTGAAACTTTTCAAACATACTTGTGCATTTTGAAATTGTTTATATGGTAACATAGCATCCACCACGATAATCAATAAATAAGATTAGAAAGATAGATATAACTGAAATAATATCAGAATGTGCTAAAAGCATAGGAGAAGATAACGTCAAATTGCTAAGTACTACCTTACCCTTATTTATATTGTACTTTGTAACTTGTCTAGCTTGCTTGTACACAAAACTAAAGCATTAACTGAATTGGAATCGTTTTGATCGTATTTTTGATCCGTTCAAGCATACTTGTGATCCCTGAACATATCAACTGTGGCAGAGGCAGCTACAACTAAATACTAACTCAAAACAGAACTCTGTGCTCTACTGCATAATAGTCCTACAGTGGTGCTCTTGCAATCACTGTTTAGATGTCTTCTACTTATATTTATAATTATGATACTGATATAGCTCCCTCAATGTCTATTGGGCGCAAGTTCTTTGGTTATAAGGAGCAATCATAGCGTGAGAAGTGAGAAAAGTGCCAAGAGTTAAAATTTCACAAAAGAAATCAATAAGATGGGATTCAGTGATGTGTGGTGTGACTCAAATTCTGCGCCTGCCAGTATTTAGGGAAAGGAAATTATAATAATAAATAAAAGAAACGCTAGACAAATAATCCCAGAAGACTGAAGCATGAAAATGCCGCTGGAAGCAAATAACTGGGAAACACTCTTTGCACAATGGTCTTCTTAAATCATCAAGAGAGAGACAGATTATAGCCACAAACATCATTACATTTTGGGGGTGACCGCAATTCATGGGACAACCTGCATTCATCTTTTTGTCCCTTTCAAGGACCAATTGATGGCCGGAATACAGTATAACCATTGGCACCACAAGCCATACTTGAATAATCTAGATAGTATGGATAAGCATCATCCTCTGTATGTCTCATGCCTAGATATGGTAATGGATCAGGATTAGCCGCCTGCCATTGATTTTGGATCAACCTGTCAACATGCCCGTTTATGTATGGTCGGGTGCTACCCTGTGGAACATAATCCCTGATTGTGTCAAAAGGCATGCCAGACGAGCTATATCCTTGATGAAATCCATAATCATGGTAACTTCGTGATCGCTCAAACTTGCAAGAACTGGTAGATCTTAAATCGTCATCACATGTGCTCAAATCTCCGGGAGAAGTGAATTGTCGATTTAGCGAGTGTGGTCCATTATTAAGAGACTGGAAGACTGAGCTTGCCTTGCCAACACCATGTTCATCATCAAGAAGGTCATTGATGATATCAAGGTGTGGGAACTCATCTACCGATAAACCTTGAGTCTGACGCCCAGATGTGGAGGCTGGTAATTCAGTCATCATGCTGTTCATAGATCCACTGTGCACAGCCTTGGACATGTCAATGTTTTGAATGTCATTATAACCAGAAGGTGCATCATAGTGCATGCTCCTATTGACGTCTCCTTGAGAATTCTCCATCCAATGGGATCCGTTTTGTAAAACATCTCTTGCAATCATGCCAAAGGGAAGACCAGACGCACTGGAATTAGAATCCATTCTCTCAGATGTTTGCGATAAATACATAGGTGAAGATAGCATGGAAGATGGTTGTGAAGAACTAGGCAAAAGGTTTACTCCTGAACTTGAGGGATTGGAATGAGTGAAACTAGTTGCAGTAGAGGTTGCAGGGTTACCCATCATGGCATTTCTGTAAGACTGAGGTGCGTAACTATGAGTTGCTGGTGAGGGATCAGGACCCAACCGTCCGGATGCACTCATCGAGCGTGCAAGTAGTGGAGCTGTTTGAACCACAGAGACAACAGGAGGAATTGACCTGGGACCAGGAGCCAAAGGAGTACTAGAAGGTCTTGACACCACAGGCAATTGTGCCATAGATCTTTCAGTTGTTCTTGCAACTGCAGTCCTCTGGGAATCACTTTTGGAAACAACTGTTACTGGTGGTAGGGAAGAAGGTGAAGATACATCAATCTGCTGGGAGCTAGTTGGAGATGTTTTCCTGACATGCACAGGATCTACATTAGAACTCGAAGAGGAGGGCAGACATGTTGAAGGACTTCTAGGTGAGGATGGCACTGCTGAGGTCCTATCCTTTGGTAGGCTTTCAACGTCAACAGTTCTTGCTTTGTCAAGTTCATCTTTTATGCTCAGTTTCTGTAGCTGGAGAACTTCCTCCCCCTATCAATTGGAAAAGCAGAACAAATTGGACCGATACTTAAAAAAAAAAAAAAAAAAACCAGGGGTGTGACTTTGATGTAATGATTACATGGAACTTCACCAGTAAAAAACAGCAAATATTTAGGTGGGGAAAAAATGCTCAAAGAAGCATCTTCAAAGTATACAACAAATCAACCATTAATTTTTACTACCATTTGAAATATAATATTCCTCCCTTCCCAAGCACAAAGAATCCCAATTCCTTTGCTAATGTCAGATTTTACGGTAAATAAGTTTTGCTAGATATAGATGGCCAAAAGTACAATGAATAGATAGCTCGACAAAAACTAAAAATAAAAGGCCTGAGATGGAAGCCATTTCAATTTTCATTGCACAGCAGTAGATGTATGAGAAAGAAAAGGTAGAAGAATGGAAGGCTTGGAAAATGATACCGCCTTCCATTGTAAAGCAGATGAAACTGAGACGAACAAGCCTCGCCCTGGTAACTTTTCATTCTCATGCATATCAATATTGAGACAAATATGGATAAGTTGACATTGGTCACTCTACACAAACTAAAATCAGGTTCATCTAATTTTTCTAGGTAAAACAGATGATTCAACAGCAAGCATCAAATTGTTTCTTCTTCTACAGATAATTATATATTTTTTGCTTTCTTGATGTTGAATCTTTTATGTGATGTTGACATATAGACGATGAAACCACTTAAATAGAAGTGCAGAGTTAAGATAGGAAGAGCTTGAATGAAAAGGGAACAAATCAAATAATCACAGCAAATCACAGAGGGAAAAAAAACTGACTAAAAAACTACGGATATATTGTAATAGTTTCATAATTTCCAGACAAGGGCAGAAAGCAACCCACCTTTTTGACAACAGGTTGCTCAAGCCACTTTAAACGATCCTGCAAAGTGATAACAGTACTCTCAGTCGATGACTCCCCTACCCTGCCTGGTCCAGGCTCATCATTAGCATCCCCAACTTTAATGGCAGACCCAGATGGTAGACCATCCATCTCATTGGTCCAACTTGACCCGTCATTTGATGATTTACCAGGGTTCCTATGAGTGAAGGAAAGAATAATTAAATGGATAAGCACGTCATTTATGCTCATCACCAGTAAAGAAACACTGGGCTGTTTTCCTACCTAGTAGGTGACTTTTGGACTTTGTTATTTGGGTAGGAGTTCCCCTTAAAGGGCTCATTCATGTTCATTGATGGCAATGAATCAGAAGAACAAGTCGAAGAACTATCATCCACCAATGAACTGCTCCTTTTTTCAGCCATTTCATTATCATTCTGTGTAGATGAAAAACCACCTGTACCATTGCTCCTAGCCTCAGTAGGATGATGAACTTCTGATGCATCAGTGTCCCAATTAACTGGACTAGCCTCTCTGTCTTCTGAATCAGGCTGGGGCACTTCAACTACTCCATCCACAGAGTCGGACACATCAGAAACATCCTCCAATGCATCAGGCTTTTCAGCTACAGTTTGCACCTCCTCCATATTAGAATTCTTTTTCTTATCAGCAGGGTTGTCCTCTTGATGCTTGTAATGTACAACCACAATTGGCCTCTCCTCCCTCCCTTTATCCTTACCTTTCCGATTGTTCCTTTTCTGTTTGGCCTATTACAAAGAACAATCTGTCAGCAATTGAAGCGAAAAGATATAATGAAAAAGTCTCACCATCCCCAGGAACATCACTTAATCAAATCAGGCATACAAGGAAAAGGGAATCTCAAGAAAACACCATTCATTCTGATCAATAATTGCAAGTACATATTGAACAAAGCTTCAATAGAATTCATCAAAAGCATAGATGGCACGAGATATATACAGCATGTAATTTACATAACTGGGAAGAAACAAAGGTTTTAAAAATGCAGCAAATATATGGGGATGGGGAAATATTGAAGGAATGATTCCACCATAAGCAATTGCAGATATGAAATTTAACCAATTATTTCAAAATGCTTCAGAGGATAAATATACTCTCAAAATTAGCCATCGTATAAAAGAAAAACAAGGCTGTTTCTTTGAGACGTTCAATACGGTTAAAATGTCCAATAGCCATATGTTTGCTGCAAGTTCCATGTGAGATACACCTTATATGCTGTTCCATATGACATACAATTTCTTGTGTATGTGTTTTAGCTCAGTAATCTTCTCTGGTGTGATTACAGATGATGTAACCTTCACTCCTCAATTGAAAACATGACCTATTGAACGTGTCCCACACAACCAACAAAAAATCAGGATTATGTGAAGTGTAATCTCCAACTCTTAATTTGACTACCTTGTATGATGTCCCACATAACTAAAATTATAAGGTGAATCGCAGTTTTTTAATTACACCACTTCAAGGAGATTTTCACTTAAGAGGACCCCATTTGTCAAAGAACGCAGCAGCATCTCTCAATCAACTTTTAAGAGATCTGTTATACCCATAGAATGCAGTTTTGCTGCATTTCAAACCTGCTTTTTCTTTGACTTCTTTTCTTTCTCATTTGCTCGCTTTGCTTTCTGCTCACTTTCAGCCAGCCAAGCCATCTCTTCTTCACGGATGAGCTCTTCTTGTCTCTTTAATGCAACAGCTTCCTGGTATGCAGCCTCAATTTTATTGCTGCATCCATGAGGTAAACAATTACAAAGAGCATACAGAAGTAACAATTGAATAATCAAATATATTTACAAATGCTTTTTTTGACTACCTGAATATGTGGGCAAGGACAAATATTTCCACAGTCCTGCGACCCAGTTCAGTGAGACGCCTTTCATCACGCTCTATGGAGTCTTTATTGAAGTCCTCCCCAGAGTTCCCATCCTACAACAAAGGGAGAGCAAGTTACCAACTATTAAAAGAGCAAAACATAAAGCGAAATCCTGATTCATACATTTCATTACACATATGATCTCCCTAATCTAAATTACCACTGGATATGTTTAATACCAACTGTATATTTTAACTCACCGTTTGATGACAGTGAGCTCATATATCTCCATTAACAGAAGTGGAAGGGACCATATATGCTCCTAAGTGCAAATTCAATTTTTTCCTAGTGACCTACTAATACCCCCATCATCAAGCATAAGCAAAAATTTAAAATAGCCAATTAATTCAATTTGGATGTCCAACGGAAAGCTGCAGAACAATTCATTAGGCCAAAATCAATTTTTCTTGCAAAGGAAATTTTGATCACAACTCGTTAGAATAATAACCCAAACATGAAAATATTCTCTCAAAATCAATTATTGCAGAAGTGTTTTTCAGGATTATCTGGAATCTTCAGCGATCCTAATCACACGCTTCACCATTTAGAAATGAAGGCATACCCTTGAATGAACAAGTAAAAGAAGAGAGGACAACCCATCCAGCAAACTATGCAAAATCTGAAAAATATACTATCTGCATCGATGGATTTGGGAAGCAGTGGACAAGCAACCGTAGAATAAAAATTAAAAATCAACAACAGAAGTAGTTTTATTTATGTATTTTCTTCTCTCTCTCTCTCTCTCTCTCTCGATCACTAACATGCTTAAATTTTTACCAACAAATTCATTAAAAATGCCAGGATTTGTCAATCAATAAAGGGTTCCCAAATGAAACGACTTTTCTGGCTGCAAAAGACAACTTCAGAATAATATGCTAAAAGTCCTCTCTTTACCATGTTTACAACAGAGGATTTAGCTGTTTCCGATCTCTTCTACTTCTACACATTTCTTCATTTTCTAGCATCTATCATACATAACACCAAAATCAAAGAGCATGCCCTACTTAACCAGCAACATAAATGACACTTTAATTTCATTTAACCAACATAAATTTTACATCTCACCTTTGTACGATTTTGAGGACCCTTCTCATCCTTTGGAGGCAGTGGTTCTAAAGCAGCCCTCTCAAGCAGCAGTAAAACATCATCCACCAGTATAAACATATCTTTCTCTACACAAACAATTGGCGCTGGCATTTCTTCAGCATCCAATGCCTTTACCCGGCCTTTTTTGCACTTGGTCTGGCCCTCAAGCGCCTTCAATCCACTATACAACGAATCCATCACCAAAGTAGAAGTTACTTCTTTCTCTATAAAGAAGTGCTTTACAACTACTTTTAGAATTACATAAGTCTTCTCCCTGGACATGCAGCGCCTAGAATTTTGGTCAATTCCAAGCCAGAAAGCACAGAAGCTGCAATTATTGAATAAATTTGTTTTGATTAATAAGTAAAATCAAACATCAATTAAATATCTAAATAACTTGCAAGCAATTCTAAACTCATTTTGGAAATACAGTAAAAGTTTGTATTCCAATTAACAATATAAATGATGGTTAATTTATCTATATGCAGTAAAATACAAGTAAAAAGACACACACACATATATGCAAAGGCCCAAGGTTACATGATGGCTGAATACATAAAACGGGGCATATGGACCCAAAGTGTGTCATTACATTATCCATTCATCTTCCGGTTACTTTTTCTTAATTCCTGACATGCATATTTCCACCATTCCTCACTTCCTTGATGTAAGAACTAAACACTGTTAATTTTTATAGATGCAATCAAATACAAGAAAAAGCCCACCCATAGCAAAAATGCATAAAAATGAAGATGGCTGCTAAATACATAAACCATTGGTCAAATATCCCAGGGTGCAACTAAATTGCACATCCATCTTCCAGTTTATCAGAAAATTATGCATCCATCACTAAATAAGATTAGCTTTTCATCAATTCTTACTATCGAAGTGGAGGGAAAAAAAAAATAATGATCCTAAATCATATAAGGTGGAACAAATAATGATAAGAATTGCAAAGAGGAGAAAGGACTATATTTTCAGATTCTGCATAAATAAATTTCACATTTTTAAGACGAGAATACAACCTCACTTAATGGTCCTAAATTATATAAGATGGAACAATTCATGATAAGAATTGCAAATCGGAGGAAGAAGGACTATATTTTCAGATTCTGCATGAATAAATTTCACTTTTTTAATGCAAGAATACAACCTCATCCACCGAGCTTTATCCTCTATCAACTTCCCAAGCTTGCTTCGTCTCTCTTCAACAAAACGACGGCAAATTTGTTCCACATTTGTCAGATATACTCTAACAAGTTCTCTCCTATACTGACAATCAAGACAACGAAAAGGCCTGTCTGCTTTCTCCCTACAATTTCCCAAAAGAAGCCAAATATGATCAGAAAACTAATTCAAACCTTCGAAGTAAATTAGAAAGGGTTGGCTGCAAAGCAAGTTTATAAAGATAAAACTCAAATGGAAAGCTCTTAAATTCTGAATTCTAGTTTAGATATAGAGTACATAGCTTCATCTACGTTCTATCTATTCTAGTTTATACACATACAACTACTACCTTGTAGCTTCCAGAATTAAAAATATAATGCATCAAACTACTAAATTGTTAGCATATCAAAGAAAGCAGATTAGAATTTAGACGAGGAACGACACCGATTAAATCAGTATAAAAAGAAAAACAGGCCTTTAAAGATGTAAAAACAGAGATAATTATCTTGAGTTTGTTGTCAACTAAAGAGCGGTTGCAGTTAATATCATATTACAGAAACAAAGTTACCACTGAATCCAAAAAAAAAAAAAAATATCATATTCAATTACTATCTATTACTTTCAGGATACGAAATGAAAACTGAAACGGACATTCTTGATGAATTTTTAAGTTGTATTCATTTAGCAAATTTTTTTCATAGATGAAAAATAACTTTTTTTTTATAAGAGAAGAGAACAAGGCAGGGATTTAAAACACGGAGAACAAGGATTCCTTCCTAAACAAAGCCTCATACAAAAGAAAACAGCCTAGGCTCTATTATACAACAGATTTCCAATTCGTTTTAAAATCCACAAGGGACACTCCCCCTTGCAGAAACGCGCAAAGAGGACATAAGGATTGTCCTCTCCCAAAACAATGGGGCAAAAGGAATTGCTAATTTAACATTCCTTGCATTTTGTTGGAGCCCACATTACCAATCAAGGACAATATAACAAGCAATAAATTTAAAACCAAGGGTGACCGCAAAGGCAATAGCATGAAGTTCTCTATAAAATAACAGTTTCCTCTACCAAAGACAATCAACAAAAGCTTTTAAAAATTAGGTGGAAATCAAAATGTGGAAGAGAAACATCTGAGTTTCCTCAAGATTCAATGATAAGAATATTGTAACCAAATATGAATAAGAGAACAAGGTTGAGAAGGTCATATTTTCTGTTTTCAAAAGCAAGTAAAAAGCATAGAAGTTGAGGGAATTTAGAATGAGATCTCAAAGAGCTTTTACAATGATAATGTGCATCATAGGACCTGTCACAATAAGCTAAAATTTTAAAGAATGACATTATGCAAACTCACAGGACGTAGCTATCAAATTATTCCAGCCTTGCAACCTCAGAGTAATAAATACCATTAACAAAAGATGAACTGATTGCAAACCAATGTCATGAGTTAGTAAAGAAATCAAAATGACACATGATCCCTATGATTTTGAGTGATATGAAATACAACCTACAAAGATGATATCCTATGCCTCCTTGGCATCTTGAATATCTATGAAAAATTGAAGTATGTAAGTTACTAAAATATCTTAAACAGTATGTTGGATGCCTGTGTTGATGCCTCCATTTTAAAGGCATCATGTCCCTTCCGTAAATGATTGGATCCTCACGTCCCAGAAATTAAAAAAGATGTTAATTACAAAGCATTCATTTTTCTCTCTTTATTGACAAGTAAAGAAAATACAACTGAAACTAGAGGACTACAATCGCAATAAACAAGCACATAGAAGTGATAGAATATATGATAAACGCTAGAATATTGACCTAGGCCAAATCCCATAGTCATACCTGATGAGTCAACTATGAACTAAGTCGCATGTACTGCAGAGTTAAACTCATTTAATATGCTTATCATATATACTAACAAGACATTATATTTGCATGATTATGTAAGAAACTTGGAATAAATTAAGCATATAATACCTGATGACTTGAACTTGAGCTTTTATTATCAAATTGTCAGAAGCATCAACAAAGCCATCATAAACTTTTGATAACTCCATAAATTTTTTCCATCCCCAGTCATGCTCCTTCTTCCAAAATCGATGCAATGTGTCTAAAAAATCCAGGCAAATATACTCAACAGTGCTTGAATAACCATGAAAGACAATAGCTAATCCAATCATTAAACAGACAACAGACCAGAATATTTTGATTTCTTTGGATCTTTATTGACCACAGCAATTGTAAATTGTGCAAAATGACTCCACCCTGTATACCCAAAAAATAACAGACAAGGATTAAAAGACAGGCTTGTAAAACTAGTGATGATCAGAGAACCCTAAAACAGTTAAAGAGCCGAACCTGGAAGAAGTTTGTCATGATTAGCTACACATAGAAACAGAGAGAGATGATTGGAAACATCACAGCCTTGTGGATAAATTAAAATGTACCTGGAACACACAACAGGTGGATTAGGCCAAAGTTTTAAAACATAACACTGCAGCAAAATTCAAATAACAATTTTTGTTAAACCATATGCATATGTTGGACCATATGAACTAACCCCAATATCAAGGCTATGGAATGAATGACCATCGCCAAACACTCCTGACATTGGACAAACCATTTTAATGAGGCAAGACAGAAGGAAATTTCCCAAGCACAAAAAAGTAGCACATGATAACAATAGACGCCCAAGTACATGTCTGAAAGTTTCACAATATCAGAAAAACTTATTCAAACTTAGACTTTCAATTCATTAAAAGAAAAAGGAAAGAGAAATGGTTTCATGCGAAACTATACATATAAAGTCAGCAATCCACAAGTCCGCAATGGAATCCCTATATTCAAGCTTTATCTGACAAAGAATTGCTTGTGCATGCCAAGAAAGTCATGCATATATATTGATTGGACATATTGAAAGGAAGGAAAAGATTAAAAATAACAAGACACATAACGCATAAGCACACAAAAAGACATGTCAGGCCAATAGGTTAATTTAAGGTCTTGTACCATTTGTAGCCGCCAACCTCAAATGCATTACTCCGAAGTTCCCGTTTGGTAATATGAGAAAACTTTTCTATCTTCCATGTATATTTTCCATATAACTCAGAAGGTTTTGGACCTGAAAAGAACAAATAGATCTCAAACAATTCATTTTATGAATGAGAAATCGGACAATCAATTGTTTATATGAATCCATGATGGTACAAGTCACTGACAATGTTATTTCTGATAACAAACGACATGCATATTTAGTAACATATATCACTACTTTCACTTGCATAATAATCATGACCCTATGAAAACAAACAAGGAATCTATTCATTTCATCCAAAATGATGGAGCTGAAGTTGGGATTGCAATAGTTCAGTGAGGCATCTGCCATATTTGACTAAACACATAGTTGGCATTGGCCAATTGCCACGACAGAAGAGACAGGTGCCTCACTGAATTGCCCCCACACTCAAAAGTGGTGATTTAGTGGCAGTTTAAACGTTCGATTACGCAAAAGATTTGGTGTCTACGTAGCATGATTAGCCAGAAGCACAAGCAATGCTGGTACTTGTTTTCACCCCTTGATAATTGAAATATTATCATTCCCTGTTCATAGAAAAATTTCAATGTAGCCAACATAAACTAACATCCAAGGAAATTTGATGATTTGATAATGTCACTGCAAAACTTATGAACAGGCACACATATTTGTTAATATTATTGCTAGGTCAAGATGCATAGTAAATCTTTCTTCTTATTGTTGCCATAACCAACGAGAAGAGGACCTCAGAAATGGCAGATATCATGTTTCACACAATTCCACCAATAATGCTAGTATTCTCTGTATCATAATTACCCGTTTCCTATCTCATTTCCATGCATAGAAATCAAAATAACACAAATGAAATATAACGTCCACAAGAACATATATTCAAAAGACGCCATTAAAGAATGCATACACACACATTCACACCCACATACCACCATCATCCTCGTCATCAGTATCCCAGTAAGGGGGTGAAGTAGATGTGGTTCCATTTTCCACCTGCTCAGAGGAACGCCATTCTGCCAAGGCTTCACCAGATTGACAATGCTGCCCCGTTGAAATTCCCTCCACAGACTTCCCCACTCCAGACTCCTCATTCACAATCCCAGCCATTAACCACTCAAGAATAATTTCACTAGCAATCCTCTTCTAACTCCAACTGAGGGGGAGGGGGACACAGAAACAAAAAGAGAGCCCTAATCAGCCCCTAATCTTCACATTGCACTAGGATCATGCAGTAACTCGTACATTTCGAGCACTCTTCCCAGATGCATCATAAAATCTTCCGTTGCAATTATAGAGGGTGACCATTTACATTAGATTTTCGATTCTACATATCATTCACTTTATAATCCAGCCACATTTTTCCACGGGGATAATAGGGAAGGGGAAAAATTAAATGCCAATACTGATATTTCCCAATTACAAAAAATAAAGAGCACTAACACACTATAAGCTTGGGCGATGACAGCTTTCTCATTATTCAAATTTAACAATTAACATGTAGAAGTCAACAGAAAAGTAAAAGCTTCATTCCTTACGTCCTCCCGATAATACTAAGAACCAAACTTCCCCAACTTCACACCAGGAAAGAAAAAAAAGCCGGCCCGGTAAAAGAAATAAATATCAATAAACCCCTAAAACAGAGAGTAACTCAATACGAATTTAAGCTCAAAACCAATCAAATAAATTAAACCATTTCCAGAATTAAACTAAAAACAACGAGATTACAACAACTGCACTTAGAGCCCAATTGCATGCAAACCAGAACCAAATGAACTCCGAGGCAATCTATGCTCTGGTTAATCAAGATCTCGGGCCAAAAACGCCAGAAAAATTGATTAAAATCGAGCGAACGACCCAAATGAACGCCGATAAATACGAAAAAATTAATAAACAAATAATAAGAGGGATGAAATTCGAAGACAGCATCGGAGGATCCATTGGAGCATACAAACCTGGAATCGAAGACGAGAGTATTGTCAAAGGTCTATCCGACCCCTGAGATTCTAGAGAGAGAAAAGCGTAGAGAGAGAAAGATAGAGGTGATGGTGTGCAGCAAACAGACAACGGCGCAACCCAAGCAAAACAGAAAAATATTATTTATTTTTATTTTTATTTTTATTTTTATTTTTATTCTTCTTCATAATTAATATTTAATTGATTAATAAATAGTAATCACAGAAAATGATTCTCGCATTAGTGATGTTTGATTCGTTCTTTTATTTAGGAACAAAATCCTTAATTTTAGGGTTTATTTGAAAGTCTTTTTAAGAATATTTTTACGGATTTTGAAGTAAAATTTAGGTTTTGAAAATAAATTTTTGAGGATTCCAAGGTAAAATATAGTTTTTAAAATATAATTGTGTTTGATAAGTTATTAACTTTTAGGATTCCGAGGCAAAAAGTAGGTAAAAAAGAATAAAGATAAAGAAAGAAAAAGTAGGTAAGAGAAAATTTATTAGGAGAAAGTGTATGATTTGACAATAAAATAGCTTTTTTCAAATCGAGATTTTGTATCTAAAATTGATTTTCTGAAAAATATGAGTATTTGAATAAAATTTAGATTTTAAAATCAAATCTAAATTTAATTAAGCAAATCTCAATTACATTATTCATTATTAACCTAGAAAGTAGGTTAACAAAGGAATATTAACCTATATAAAGTAATATAAAGCTAAAAGCATCCTATAACTTTGAGGAATAATCAAGGTAAAATTCCCTAAAACATGTAAATCAGTTATTACTAGGAAATCTCTCGGATTGATCTTGGATTAACTTTGTAGATGTCATTAAATCCGTTTGGGAAAGCGGTAGAGAAGTACTTTTACGCAAGTCAAGGTAAATATATGGAGGAGATTGTCTCGTTTTACGGAAAAACACTGTTGAACGTGCTTTTAGGTGAGAGTTAAGTGTTTCCAAACGGACCCATTATACCAAAAAGCTTTTTTCTGCAACGCTTAACTTATACCAAAAAGTATGTTTAACAGTATTTTTCTGCAAAACAAGATAATCTCTTTCACATATTTGCCTCAACTTACGTAAAAATACTTATCTACCACATTACTAAACGGGTAAGATATAATATTTAGATATCTTTTCGGACATGTAACCGAATAAAAGAAGGTAATAATTAAACTAATGACACAGGTACAAAATATGATGAAGTTAAAGAGCAGCAATGAATGTCTGATAAACTAATTTTTTTTTTTTTGCCAACAATGTCTGATAAACTAATTAATATATTATTACAAGGTAAAGTTGCATGTAGCATTATGAATTTTTTTCTCGTATACCAAGCATTTAGAGGAAAAGTATATTTTTAATACTTTATATTTACATTAGGTTTCATTTTAGTCATTTAAATTTAAAAAGTGTACTTTCAGTCCCTTAAATTTAAGTATCTCTTAAAGGAAATTGATGACATATCAAATTTAATTGATGAGAGTGCAATAAAATATTGATAAAGCATACTCACATTTTAATTTTAATTTAATAATATAATAAATTTGATATTTTAAATTGTGTAAAATAAAAAAGATTTAAAATAACGTCGTTAAGTTTGATGAGTCAGCAATTTCCGTTAAGAGAGACTAAGTGCGTTAAGTTTGAGGGACTGAAAGTGCACTTTTTAAACTTAAAGGACTAAAGTGAAACCTGACACAAATATAAAGGACTAAAAATATACTTTAAAGTATTTTTTAAAGTGCGTTCAACAAACTATAGTATTTCATAGTATAATTTTGTTATCAGGCTGTTTGACGCATTTAAAAATATCTCAAGGTGCTGGATAGACATTAAAAATATTACATCAAAGCTATGGATGCATTATAAAATATTGTAATGTGTTAAAGACACCTAAAAAACATTTAAAATATTGGAGTCCATATTTTAGGATGATAAATATGCCTCAACCGTATTGTTATAATGTCATTGTTTGTATTGGTGTTGAAAAATCATATTCGTATAAATCGAGATAAAATTTCTTTTATATATTTACCCCGTGAACTGTAAATCACATTAAAAATGTAATTATCGCCTTATAGAGTTATAGGATTAACACTGATGACCGACTTTATTCATTAAAAAGCTCCGTGATAGATGTTAGAAAGGGAAACATGTGGAAGTAACCATGAGGTGGTGCAAATTTTTTGCAATAAATTTTTAGAAGATTCGATGTTTTTCTTTATGGTTTGATGATATTAACTGTTAACATTAATTTTCTAATTAAATTGAGTAATAAAACTCCATTTTAAAAAATGTTAGGTAATATTGCTATGCAACATTATGTTTAATGGCAAATTTTTAAGGAAAATTCACACATTAACACAAAGAATAAAGAAATGTGGTTTTTTCATAGATAAAAAATAAAAATATTTTGTAATCTAATCTTCCAAAATTTATAAGGGAAATTTACTATGAGGTCCCACATGAGTCAATTAAGATTGCCATATTTACTAACAGGTCCCATGAAACCTTTTTGTCATAGATTTCAGTTGTGAAAAGTTTAAAATGACCCCTTTTTGTCATAGACTTAATCTCAACCTTAGTGGGGTCATTTTAGACTTTTCACAATTGAAATCTATGACATCAAGGTCCCTTGAGACCTGAGAGTAATTGTATTAATATTTGGGACCATTTTGTAGTATTTGGCTTGTGTGGGACTTCAGGGTAAATTTCCCAATTTATATCTTGTTTATACTGTTTTAACACGTAACCCTATGACTATTCTCTATAACTATTTTTTTTATCAGATTCTCTATAACTCTTTTGACACATTGCTCTTGAGAGAGAACATTATAGACTGATAAGCTCTATGACTATTCTCTATTTTAATGTTCTTATAACAATTTTTGTAGAATAATTTTCAGAATAAATTCTGAAAAATAAAAAATGAGTCATTGTTTTAAAAAAATACATTCAAAATTATGAAGTAAAAGATGAAAGAATAGTTTTCTTCATTAGTATGATAGTCATGATGAAAATTTTTCGGCCTCGTTTATAATTTTATAGAACAAAAAGTAAAAAAGCATTACTTTTTTTTTCTTTTAAGTACATATAATCAATAGTATGTTTTAATACAATTTTTTTCTTTTTTTAAGGAAAAAACTATTCTGCAAGCATGAAATCAATTATAGTTTTATATCTTTAATTTTAATTTAAAATTTGGAATTTAAAGTGTTATATACAGTTGCTCGAGTGCCCATCAAATATGAGAAAATGTGGTAGGGTTTAAATTTTTAGTATTAAGAAATCAGGATAACTATTATTAGGACTAACTCTAATTGGTTCATTTTATTTATGCTTTATCACCAAATTAACCCAAAATTTGATTCTTAACTACTTAAAGATAAGTAAGATTATTATTCTCCAACAATATAACATTATATTTTTTCTCCAACGTCAATTTATTTTATCTTCTATATTTATTATTTTTTTCTAAAGTAATTTTCCTAACTTACAAAAGTAACATATAATTTAGTCTTATGCAATAAGTATACTTTAGAAATATCATATACCATTTGTTCAAATTAATTAAATAGCTATTCTATCAGGCACCAAAATAAGTATTAAATAAGTTAAAATATATATGCCCTTGGAAATATATTCTTAAACCTTTTTTTACTAAATGTTATTAAACCGAAGACATCCAAATAATTCATGAAAGGTAATCATTGAACTTCTTAAATACTACCCACTTAGGTAGTATTTATAAGAATTTGATTCTATAAACTAGCATTTCTGCATTCTAACTATATAAGGGCCCATTTTAGTGTGTGTTTGGGGAGTCTATTGGGAGAAATGAGTTTACAGATTTCGAGGTATTTTGCGGATTTTAAGATGGTTTTATGGATTTCCAGATGGTTTTAATGAATTTCGAGATGGTTTTTACAGATTTCAAGATGGTTTTATCTCAGCTTATGTGCACCGTTTGGGAAACGGTGTTCCCAAACAAGCACTTACACATTGGAATTAATTTTGATGGAAATGAATATGGATATGGAGATGAAGATGGAAATTGAATTTAAAAGTACGTTTGGTATGCTATGAAAATGAAATCTAATTTTTATATAAAAAAACTAAAATACCCTTTCAAAATTAAAAATCTTTTTCTTAGTATTTGATGAACCCAGGTGCAGAAATCGCTGAGGAAGGAGTCGGGGATGGAGTCGCCGTCGAGAGATTGAGAGCATCTAGGTTCATCGAATAAGAAAGATGGTCATCGAGGATGGAGTCGCCGCCGGTGAGTGTCGCCATCGGGTTTGTCACATTTGTCACCGTCAATGAGTGTCGATGGTTTGTATCGTTTTTGCCCATGGTTTGCCGTTGGTGGGTGTTGATCTTCAAGAAGGAGTTTTTCGCTGGCAATGGAGTCAGCATGGACGAAAACGATGAGAAGCTCTCTGGCAATGGAAGTTGGATGGGAATGCTCGCTACTCACCATTGCTGTCCTCCGTTGTCGCCATCATCACTGATGCTGCTAGGGTGCTCGCTCGCCGTCGCTAGATGCTCAACATCAATTGTTGTTCTGAGGGTCAATGATGAAATTGTGAGGTATGGAATTGGCAAATCTTTGCTTTTGAGATGGAATTGGTTTTGGTGGAATTGGGGCAATTCAAATTCCACATGGAATTCATTTTCAGTTGCAAATCTTTGTACCAAACATGGAATCATGGTGGAATCCATCTCCAATTCCATCCCTTCAATTCCACCAAACCAACCGAGGCATAAAGCTTTGATACAAAAATTGATGTAAAACAAGATATAACAAGGAAAGAAAAGATTGAGAAAAGGAGAAGAAGGAGATAAGACAGGGGTACTTTAAAAAAAATAATTGTAAACCAATGAGGTAAAATAGATTAAAATTGTATACTTAAAAGAAAAATAACCATGTTGTTTAAATTTTATATTTATGATCAAATTATTAATAATCCTTAAAAAACTTCCATTGATAACAAAACCCCTGCTAATGTGAAGACTTCCATTGGGCTTTCAATATGGTCCAACCAAATAATATTACGGAGGCCTAAACACACTCAAGCGGTCAAGCCTAATTACCATGCATCCAACTTCTGAACATTAACCAATGAGGATTGGGACAAACAAGAGTTGCATCTAGTGAAATGAGTCAGTCAATCACATCGTAACAAACCAATATTTAAATTAAGATCGGAAGATGTACTCACACTTAATATCTGACAGTGCATCAAATAATAATACCTTAAACATGCCTCACAACTTGATAAATTAACATTTGAATTTCCGCTATAAATTAAAAGCAGTCACATTTAGTGCTCAATAATGCTTTACATAGAATCCTCTCCAAGAAAACCCAAAAAAACTTCTCAACATTATTCAAACTATTCCAAAATCAAAGAGAACAAAAGGAGAATTGGAACGGTGACACAAAACGAGACAATAATGGAAATGACTAATTTCATCAATAAACCCAAAAAGAAGGCGCTTAATCAAAATTACGTCATACAGTTCAAAGGAGTTGATAGTTAAAATATGAAAAGAAATTAGAATTCTTAATTTAAGCTTTTTAAATATTAGGGAGGTTGTATACAATTTAATTTAAACAAGTTAAAGATGATGATTACCTCCTGCTTATATACCCTGAGCATATGATGATTTAAGTTTAAATTCTTCATAATTAGTTAATTACTGTTATTTAATTCCAATAAGACACCATGCTTGTCATTAATCTATCTACTGTGGCTTATTACCTGGCTAGTTCTCTGATTAATTTTCGTCACTGCTATTTTATTGAATTTTGAGAATTAAAAAACAGCAGTAATAATTGAGATTGGTCATACCTATTCGCTAAGGTCACGTTTGGTACCATGGAATTTGAAGGCATGGATATAAAAATGGAATTGATTTCCATATCCATGCATGTTTGGTACCATGTGGAAGTCAATTCCACCAAAATCATGAATTTACAATTCCATCTCAAAAGTTTGGATTTGTAAATCCATGGAGATAATTCCATCTAAAATTTTTTTAAAAAAATTTTTAATTTAATTTAGGTAGTTTTAAAAGTTAAAAAAAAAAGATTTTTTAATTTAAAAGGGCTTTTAGGTCTTTTCATCTAAAAATCATACCTCATTTCCATGACATACCAAACATACTTTTAAACCTCATTTCCATTTCCATTTCCACATTCACATCCATATCCATCGAAATGAATTCTGCGTACAAAACGGGGCCTTAGGGATCGAGTCTCTTCCTCTCTCTCATATTATAGTTATAACAGAGAGAGAGAGAGATCACATCGTAGACAACATAGTAATCTCAGAAATGGGGTATTCTCTTCCACTCAGCCTCTGCCATGTCCAGAAGCTTCAAGCTTTCATCAACAGGCTACACTGTCTGCTCCATTCCATTTCTTTAGCTTTCTTATTCTATTACAGGCTACACTGTCTGCTCCATTCCGTTTGGTCCATGTCTCTTCCATTTCTAGAGCCTCCTCTTTCTTCCCATCCTCTCCTTCATCTGGCTCCTCACCGTACTTCGTACCCGGAAAGATTGCCGGAGGACGGCGAGCTTCCACCTTTGGATGTGCTCATTTGTACTACAGACCCAAGTAAGGAGCCTACTGAGCAAGTTATGAACACTGTGTTGTCTGACATGGTCTTGATTACCGGCCGAGAAGATTCACGTTTATCTTTCCAACGACTGTGGGTCGCCGGAGACTTTAAGTGGACTCAGGGCGGCTTGGAGGTTCGCAAGGTGGTGGCTTCCCTTCTGCAGATGATACAGATTGAAGAGCTGTTGCCCTAAGCTTTACTTTTCTGAGAAGCACGATGATGGTGACGTAGATATTGAGTCTAGGAGATTTAGTCTCAGTCCCAAATAAGCAAAATATTTAAAGAATTATTCCATGGAGAAAAATATTTAATGAGATGTCTCATTGACAACATAAGGTGTTGTCAACACAGTACATGGTGTTGTCAATACAAGTACCTCGTATTGTCAATGTGACCTTTCATTAAATATTTTTCTTCATTTGACCATTCCTTAAATATTTTACTTATTTGGGACCTAAGACTAAATCTCCCTTGAGTTTATGGCAGAAAAGCAGAAGATCAAGGTTCGTTATCATTGTGTCTGAGCGTTAATGACTTAATTCCATATCTTGAGTTTAGGGCTAAGATGTATATCTATGACTGCTTAAAATATTTTTTTAATTTAATTTTTAATGTATCCAACACTTTAAAATAATTTTTAATAATATTAAATATTTTAAACATAATTTTTAATACAATTTTATCATCAAATTATTTTTCTTAGTAGTAATCAGTACACATTAGGGAATATACTAAAAATTAGTGTAAAATACTGCCTATGGCCAGAAAAAATATTTTTGAGAAGGCTGGATGATGTTACTTAAATTTCGAACTCATGCTAATCATTTTAAGTTACATACAGTGAAAAAATATCTTGATGTTTAATATATATATATATATGGATATTGATTTGGGTACATGGCAGGAAAAATCCAAGGCCTTTAAAGAAGAGATAAGGAGAGTAGGAGCAGAAGGGGACTTCTCAGCCCCTAGCCAAGATCACCCCTCCATAATTGAAGTAAAATTAAACATATAAGGAGTTTATCTCGACTTGCGTGAATGTGGTTTTCCATTATAGGGTATTATTACAATTTTCAATTTTATATTTATATGATTATAATATGTGTAGTTTGAAAAGTTTTTAAATTGTTATTTATTCTGTGCATTGGAAAATAATTAAAGAAATCTAAGTAGAGTTAAACCAAAAGTATAGATCAGTAGCTACCTTAATACATGAAAATGACCTACAAAA
>JANTPZ010153500.1:0-17490 GCA_025593235.1 Vachellia pachyceras | reverse complement strand
CATACCCACTTTTTCTTACTTTTTTACCTCGAAATCTGTAAAAGCTATAACTTCCCAAACATAAATCACATTTCAAAAACTAGGTTTTACCTCGGAATCTGTGAAACCTAGGTTTCAAACCTAGCATCCAAACCAGCCCTAAACATACAAGGAGTTTATCTCGACTTGCGTGAATGTGGTTTTCCATTATAGGGTATTATTACAATTTTCAATTTTATATTTATATGATTATAATATGTGTAGTTTGAAAAGTTTTTAAATTGTTATTTATTCTGTGCATTGGAAAATAATTAAAGAAATCTAAGTAGAGTTAAACCAAAAGTATAGATCAGTAGCTACCTTAATACATGAAAATGACCTACAAAATCTAATTTAAGCATACCAGAGAGTTATTATTTATAGCTACTCCAACGCGTTTTCATGCAAAAATAAAATTTCACATCTCATTTAATTTATATATCCTTCTCAGTTCTCAAAACCACTTTCCTTCTTTGTTCCTTATTGAAAATCAAATTTGCTTTCACATGCAAAAATAGAAGTTATGTATTCTAAGACAGATGATCTCTACACTACATCCCAAAAAAAAATTAAAATAAACAAATAAAGATAAAATCGTTAAGAATGGTTAAAAATGGCAAAAGGAATCAGAATATATGTTCATTTGCATATGAACGTAATATTTTCCCCAGAATTAGCTAGTCATATTGAGGTGGCCATATATACGTGAATTAGATATGCAACTAATTAATAAACATTAAATTTGTATCATATAACATGAATATAAAGCTCTCCTACCATCATTTTTTTCCTATTTACAAAACTCAAATAAATATGAGACTTTGCTTAAAGACACTACATGTCAAATCACCAGATCCCATTTATTTTTATAAAACATCGACCTTTGTTTATCATGGGTAATGGAGAATAAAACATAAAAATGTCTTCAAGATATCACACGTCAAGAAAGAAAAACAAGTGAATAAAAGAATTAAATCGCCCTATAGAATGCATGGAAGACCTATTAGGATGTGGCAATATATATATATTGATATGACTATCTCATGATCATATTTAATCATTATCAGTCTTAATTGGGGATAACTCTCCCAAAGACATTTCTGCACTCAAATTGAAAATTTAAGTTGTTAAAATCCCTTCCAATCGAACAACATGATCAGTTGGAGCTTGCTATATATGAACTCGTACGTGTGTGTCTATATATGTGTGTGTGTGTGTTTATAAATGAAAGATCCCAGGAACAAAATTCCAAGAAACTATTCTCGGTAATTTTCTTTCTTGTCTCCATCTAATACCTCTCTTTCATTAATTGTCCTCTCTTCTCTTTATAAAACCCTACTTTTCACTACTACTGTCTTCTTCCTCATCATTTTTCTCTCAAAGAAGAGGCCAGAAATTAAGCTCATATCAGAAACTTCAATGAAAGAGAATCATGGTCATCATCATCATCAAGATGGTCAAGAAGAAGATGCAGAAGAAAATGGCTGTAAAAAAGGCTCATCATCAACAACTACTGAACACTCTTATTATGGTAGCTCATTCTGCAACAAGGCTTTACGAATATGCAGGCATTAGGAGGTCACATGAACATTCACAGAAAACACAGAGCCATCACCAAGAAGACAGCCAAGCAAGAATAAGAAGAAACTTCCTCCAAGAACAAAGAGTTCACCTTGAATAACGATGAGTTTCTGAGTTATTACGGTTCCATTTTGTAGCATATAAACCCCAAAAGGTGGTTTACTCATCACCAGTCTTTGAATAAGCTCGACGTTGATTATCTCACTCTCCAAATTGGTCCACCTCATGTTAATGGCGATAAATCAGTGACTCTGCAAGATGGCCAAGCAGTGTACTTAATTAGACCTCAGACTTGGTCACCATCCAACTAACACATAACTTTTCACTTTTTAATATTACATTCGTTTATTGATATAAAAATCGGTCGACATTTTTTAGAAAATTAAGGAAGTCAAATAAATTATTTTAAAATATTTATTTATGTGTATCATTATATGATATATCAGTTTTTAAGTAACGTAAATTAATTTGAAGAAAAATTATAAATATAAATATTTAAAACTAATTTATTTAATATATTTCATCTAAAAAATCAACTGACTTTTATATAAACACAGAAGGTAGTATATAATTAATGTGGGCACTCGCCAAAGAGATATTCTCATGACAGGTTAGAAAATATTAACTAGCTTAATTAGGGAGACATAGTGAATAATTAGTTGAACTTGGTGTATTTAATTAGTGTGCGTGTTGATATTGTTGAAGCTGTTAGAAAACATCTGACAGAAGCTTCATTATTTTTCTTAATACCAATTAGTTCCTATAAGTCAAATTGAACCCTGACTAATTCATATTAAATTAGGTGGAATCACAAGACTTGAGTCCCAAGCCATGAAGAAGCATCATAGCACTTGAATCGATTCCCATTCGTAGAATATTAATTCTTAATTTTGAAATGTTTGGACCAGCATTATAATAACATTGACCTCGCCTGAATCTATGGTCCCTATTCTCCATATATATATATAAAGGAAAAGTTTTGATTCATGGCCAACTCATCAAATAAAAACATCGATCATATTCATGAACACTACCAAAAAAATGCCATTTAACGACGGAAAAATACATCGCTAAATGACTATTTTCTATTAGAAAATTTTCATTTAGTGACGAAAAATATTAGCGACCCTCGTTTTAACGACAGAAAATAGCTATAACGATGGATTTTCCGTCGTTAAATGACATTTTTCTGGTAGTAAAAGATATAATTCTCACAATTGATTATTTAACGATATTCCAGAATTGAACTAATTACAGAATGGATGTTAAATATCCATCGTCTCACCCTTATCAACTGTCAAGACTTCTGATAACAAAGTTAATTCTCACATTGATTATTTTTTTCCTCTCACCCCTGCAGGGGGAGCTTTCTCCCTCTCTAGATTAATCCTTTAAGGAGTCAAATGTTTGCCCATCTTTCTTTTTAATTTCTTGTTGGGTTTTTAGTGGTGGTGTGGCTTGTAATCCCAGCAATAAATATATGTGAGGGCTTTGCTTGTGCATGGCAATTATTGCATCAGCAAAAATTGGTTCAGTTGGTAAAGAATAAGCTCACAGCATACAAGGTCGTGATTTCAAATCCTACTGCTGATGTGATGACCTTATTTGATGGGTGATCAATAAGTACCTCCGTAAAGACTTTTTGAGTTTGGAAGTATATGCTGTCTTTGATGGATTACTAGAACTCAACTCTACCGAACTTTAATGTATAGAGAAACTATCACTTTTATAGTAGAAAAGCTATCACTATAGTAGCTTGACAATGTTTAGATCAGATCCTAACCTCCATGGATTTTGATTTGTGTTTCCAGGGAAAGGGTTATGTTAAATCCAAGGTTTTAATGAAGGGAACTTGTATAATCAATTGGTGTTGCTCATTGTGTAGGCATAAAGGCAAGTTCTTCTTTTCCTCTTCCTCCTAGTTGTCCACTTGGCTAGAGTTTGGGAATGCCTTTGCTTATATGGGTTTTCTCATGGTTTCTTTTCAACAAACAATCTTGGTTGCTATTTCACCTATAGATTCTGACGAAAAGACTATGAAAATTTCTCCGGCGAACTTGCTGGCGGCAGCTTCCTTAGTCTTGTTCTTATGGTTAGGGTTTATGTTGTGCTTTGGATTCCTTTGTCTTTATTTTAAAACAAACTTTATCAGTCTTTTGGGTCTTTATTTTAAAACAAGCTTTATCAGTCTTTTGAGAACGCCAATCCTAATCCTTTCCTTACACTTCACCCCACACAGTTTTTTTTTTATAAATTTTAATTTAAAATGGATTTTCATTCATAATAACACCATATTTGGAAATAAATAGAAAAGATAGCATAAATTTAAAATTTTCACTTTTACAAAAATTCACATGTTAAAGGTTCGAGGTCATGACCTCTACATTGATGCTCGATGGTTTAATTTCAACGAAACGCTGTGAATGAAAAATAAGGTGTGCTATGTAAATCAATATAATATAAAATAATTTCAGGTCAAAAAATATAATATAAAATAATTAATAGAATAATGTAATGTTACAAATTCAATGTTTAATTACTATTTATTTAAATTTTTTATACTCCATGCGTTTCCCAGTTTGACCCTGATGATTTTTTTTTTTCGGTTGCCCGCCCGGTTAACCGGAACTTCGCTCTGACTACGTCCGGACCCGACCCGCGTCGCGCACCTGGCATGGTGGGTGAGTCTCTCAACGGTGGCTGCTGCATACACAAGGCTCGAACCCGAGACCTTTCTTAAACTGGAATAAGCCGCTTACCACGAGACTCTAATGATTATTAATCAGTAATTATTGGGGAAAGTTGTTTGTTTCTTGTTCTGAACGTAGGTTAAAACAACATAAGTAGTATTGGGCCTGAGTCCATTATTCTTAAAGTCCACTTTATCAAAATTTCTAATAATTTTTTATGGACCAAGTCCAACTAGTAGTTCAGATAAAAAAAAAACAGTCCAACCGGGAACTATGTTGATGAACCTAGTGGCTTATGGTTTTGTAACCGACTAACATAAAAATTTTAGGCTAAAGTATACTTTTAATTCTTTATATTTGTGTCAGATTTCACTTTAGTCCTTTAAGTTTAAAAAATGCACTTTTAGTCCCTCAAACTTAACGCCGTTAATCTCTCTTAACTGAAATTGCTGACTCATTAAACTTAACGCTATTATTTTAAATCTTTTTTTATTTTACACAATTTAAAATATCAAATTTATTATATTATTAAATTAAAATGTGAGTATGTTGTGTTAATGTTTTATTATACAGTCATCAATTAAATTCAATGAGTCAGCAATTTCCATTAAGAGAAACTAACGGCTTTAAATTTGAAGGACTAAAAGTGCACTTTTTAAACTTAAATGACTAAAATAAAACTTGACCCAAACATAAATGATCAAAAGTATATTTTAGCAAAAATTTTATAAATAAAAGTTTGCGGATTCAATCCTATTTATAATTAAGGATGTGTATGGACTAAATCAAACCGGGTTAATCATCAATGAATGATTATGTGGTAATTGAATCTCTTGATAGACATTAATAGATGGATCCTATTTTAGTGAGACTCATTCTTAAAAATGAGACTAACCAATTTAGATATGAGATTTATTTCTCTAACTACATTTATTTTAGTGAGACTCATTGTTAATGTATAAGGTCTTTATTTATAATAAGCTTAAATTGTTTAATTGATCTTCTTGTTTTATTTTGATATGGCTATTCAGTTTTGAGCATTATCGGGCATAATATGGATTACTCTTTTAAAAGTATTTTTTTCTCTATTCACACATACTTGAATTTGAAATGTCATGTTTAAAGAGATAAAACCTCTTTCGCTAGGATCAATGCCTAATTGTAATCTTTTAGTTTTATTTATGCATGAGAAACTATCAAAATAAATTGATTAATCATGAAAACTCTTGTTTTTTTCAATTTCTTAAATTTCATTGACCCTTTTAATAATAAAATTTATTTGAATTTTCTTAACCTATAATTATATTTTAAATTTTTTTTAGGAGGCATAGTTTTGGATTGTAAACACCCTGTATTTTTTTTCCTTTTACATTTTAATCACCACATAATCATTATTGTTGCAAATTACTGTAGCTTGATAAACAATGCACAAAATTGGGCCAACTACAGAATTAAAGATTAGGCCTTGGAGTCAACTTAGGTCATTCTAGCATGTTAGTTAATTAAATAAGCAGAATTCCCGTGGATTTCACCCCATTCCTTGGGAGACTTTAGTAAAGACAAAACATAATGGGGGAATAGGATTGAAAAGACTATCAACTTTCAACAAAGCGTGTGGGGTAAAGGTAGCATGGAGGTTAGTGAATGAGGCTTCAGGTCTGTGGGCTGAAGTGCTCACCCATAAATACATGTTTAACGGTGAAGATTCTCTTCTGGAGGCTAGGAAAGGGATTCAGCCTTATGGAAATTTATTGCCCAGCAGAAGAATATTATTGAAAAAGGCACAAAGTGGCACATAAGAAATGGCCAATCGGTTAATTTCTTCACTGACTGCTGGCTATTACCGGACAAAACTATCAAGAAGTTTTGTTTAAGACCGTTAACGGTGCAAGAAGAGGCTTCAAAGGTGGCGGATTGGGTGATACATAACACATGGGATTTCCAAAGATTGGCCACAATCCTCCCTGGGAATATCATGCAGAAGCTAATCTCGGTACCTAGCCCAAGAGAGGAGGCAGGAGACGATGTTATTGCGTGGAAGGCAACGGAAGAAGGGCATTTCTCTATAAAGAGTGCATATTCTTTGCTGGAAGAGCACGAACCCAGTACTTACAGGAAGGTATATAAGGAGATTTGGAGGTGGAGAGGGGCTGAACGAATCAGAGTCTTTATGTGGATTGCGTTTCATGAGCGATTACCAACCAATGCTTGAAGGAGTAGGTGGTCTTCAACAAATCCAATCTGTCAGCATTGTAATCAGGGCACCGAAGACACCTTATATATATTGAGAGACTGTAATTACGCTAAGCAGGTTTGGAATCGAATGGTGGAACCGAAACACCTATCAGTTTTTTATTCAGCTTCTTTAAAAAACTGGTTCTATCTGAATTTAAGACGCAATATAGGAAAAGTTGAAACAGGGGCTTGGTAGCTGATGTGGGGGTTACTATTTGGAAGTTTTGGAAATGGAGGAAATGTTTGAGCTGGATTATGTTAAACCAAGAGACCCACTCGTAGAAATCATGCGTGGATGGAAAGGTTATGTATCAGTGCAAGACGAACCTACAGGTATCGTGGAATGAATGAACCCACGGAAATGGTGCCCTCCTCAGTCGGGTTGGGTGAAGGTTAATGTTGACGGTGCAGTATTAACCATTAGGAACATAGCTGGGGGGAGGTGTGGTGCGCAATCATATGGGCAATTGGATAGTGGGTTTCGCTCAGGAATTTGGACAGTGCACGGTTCTTGAAGCAGAGCAAATGGCTATGTATAGGGCCTTGAACATAGCATGGGAGCTTGGTTTCAAAAGGGTTATTCTTGAATCGGACTACAAGACTCTTGTGCGGATGATGAACGAACGACAACCGAGAGAAAGGTGTAGCCTTCTGTATTTGCAGCTGAGAAGATTTTTGTGGTATGCATGGGAGCTGAGTGTGGTCCATGTCTCTAGGGACCAGAACAGGCTTGCTGACTGTTTAGCAAAGGAGGGTCTGCTGACTGTTTAGCTTGGTTTTACGACAGTTGTCCTGAGAATTTAAGGACCTTAGTATCCGAGGAAGGTCTGGGATCTAATCCCCTTAGTTTAACTCTGTAATCTGCTGCCTCCGGGCTCATTAGTATAAAAAAAAAAGGCTCGTTTGGTAGCCCGTTTGAAAACCTAAGTTTTATGATAAATTCTGAAACCTAGGTTTTATCAAAATACTCATATTTTTCAGAAAATTATTCTAAAGACAAAATTTAGGTTTTGAAAAAACTATTTTCTTATTAAATCACAATCTCTCCTAATAAATCTTATTTTCTCTTTCCTCTTGTTTCTTTCTTCCTCTTTCCTACTTACTTTTTGCTTCGTAAAGCGTAAAAGTTATTCTCACAATAACCTCTCAAACACAATAACATTTTCAAAACCTATGTTTTGCCTTGAACTCCGTAAAAACTATTCTCCATCGGACTTCTAAACAAGCTCTAAAATTCACTTTTAATGTTACCAAGGTCTTGTTTAGAAGCTATTTTAAAAATAGCTTTTATAGATTCCGAGGCAAAACCTAGGTTTTGGAGAATAGATTTTGGAAAATAGCTTTTACAGATTTTGGGCAAAACCTAAGTTTCGAGATTTATGTTTGGGAAGTTATTAGCTTTTACGGATTCCGATGCAAAAAAAGTTGGTAGGAAAGAGGAAAAAGAAAAAATGAAAAGTAAGAAATATGAAAAGGAAAGAAAAAGTACGAGAGAGAGAAAGATAAAGAAGGAAAAAGGTAGGAAAGAGGAAAGAGAATGAAGGAAAAAAAGTAGAAAAAATGAAAGAGAAAGAAGGAAAAAAAGTAGGAAAGAGGAAACAGGAAAAAGTATGAAAGAGAAAATCTAGGTTTCAAACCGAGGTTTTGTAACCAAAATAGCTTTTCTGAAAATTTTTTGTACTTGGACAAAATCTAGGTTTTGGGGTAAAACCTAGGTTTCAGGAAGAGGAGGCAAACAAGTCCCAAGTCATCTGGATTTTTGGTCAAACCCAATTTGTCAGATAAAATATGATTAAATAAAGAAAAAAAATGAATTCATTGTTTTTTATAGTTTTACATAATTAAGCACATCCTATTATTTTTTACTGGGTCCTTACAATTTCTTAAATTATATACATTAGTCTATATACTCATATTCTCATAATTTGTTAATAAGTGTTAAGTTGGATGCCAACTAAATAACATGTAAATTGCCACAAAATACAAGATAAAAAGATATTTTTAAAAAAATAAATTGATGGAATAAAATTCATTTATTATCATCATAAAAATAAAAAATCTTGGGAGAATTACCCTTAGGTCCCAAGCAAGGCAATTAATTACAAAATGGTCCCAAATATTAGCCTTAAATACAAAATGGTTCCAAACATTCACAAAATTACAAAATGGTCCCAGGAATAGCTGCTCGGGTTGTAAATGAAAGCTTCTGAGATTGTAAATGAAGGCTGCTGAGGTTGTTAGAGGTTGTTTTTTCATTTACAACCTCTAACAACCTCAGCAGCCTTCATTTACAACCTCAGCAGCTTTCATTTACAACTCGAGCAGCTATTCCTGTGACCATTTTGTAATTTTGTGAATGTTTGGGACCATTTTGTATTTAAGGCTAATATTTGGGACCATTTTGTAATTAATTACTTTGCTTGGGACCTGAGGGTAATTCTCCCAAAAATCTTTGTGTTCATGATAATTTTCTCCTCACATATGTTTACAAAGTGTAATCTGATTTATCTTTATTTTATTTAGATCCATGAGAAAAAATTAATCTATATGTACGCTGGGTGAGAGTCATTAATCATGTTATTCGCTAATGATATAATTTCTCATACAAATTAATAAATTATCACTATATAGATTAATATCCATAATTGAAGGAACTATAAGAATCCGTAAAAAAAGAAAAGTAAGTACAGGAATTTAATTAAAGATGACGTAAAATTATAGGGCTAGTTTAGAATTCATTTTAATGGATATGGAAATGTCGTTTAAAAATATGTTTGGTATATCATGAAAATGAGACATGATTTTTATATGAAAAGACCTAAAAGGCCTTCAAAATTCAAAAAAAAAATTTCATTGGACTCATCTGCAGCTTCGCCATCGTGGGTCGCCGTCACCGTCGAGCGTTGCTGGATCGCCGTCGAAATCTGCATAGCTGTGTCGCCATGAATTCCGTTGCTGGAGTTTGCCATCGTAGGTCGTCGTCACCGTCGAACATTGCTGGGTCGCTGTCGAGCTTCAGCGTCAACATTGCACCGTCGAGCTCCAGCCTGGCTGCCGTAGAGTGTGGGTCACCGTCGAATCTGCAGAAGGATAAAAACAGAATTCCATGCATTTTTGTCCAATTCCACACATTACCTCATGGAATTAATTTCCATGCATTTTGATCGAATTGGCTTCCACATGGAAACCAATTCCATGGTACCGAACAAGCTCTATCATAGTAATGATTTCCATATCCATATCCACCCACTCCCATTCCATGGTACTAAACAAGCCAATAGTGATTTGGATATTTTTTCTATTAAGTAAAATATTTAATAAATATTAATTATTTGTTTTCCTTTTCAATTCTTGTAAGAACATTTTCATTTCAAGCAACTTCAATAAATTCTTCTATTTAATTAAATGCAACAAATGACGTGACATGTATATGATTGGGAGATGAAGAGAAATGAATAGATCTGTGCCATATATTTTTCAACAATATTTAATATTTAATTAAAATAATTATAGGCCACATTAAATTCGCTTCATGCACAAGTATGTCCTACATAGGCATGTGGTTAGGATATGAATTCATGTGCATCAATAGTGGCAATATGGGAATATCACATCCTCTTTTAGAGTGAATGTCACATGTCATGTATAGTTTGATTTTTCTCCACTCATTTTTTTATTTTTTTTTTCAATTCATCGACAAAAAATAAAACTAATTATAAGTTACAATTTTTTATTTGATGTGATTTTTTATATATTACAATCTTCAAACGTGCAACCGTAATATTATATTTTCTACTATCTTTTCTATAAGATACAGAACGTATGGAAAGATTGGTTAAAATTGATTAAATTCAATAAATATTAAAAAATAAAATTTATTTTACATGACATCCTTATTTACGAGAAGAGAGAAAGAGAGTAAGGCAAGTGGTAACTAACGCTGTGAAACTAACCAATAAATAATTAATGTTCAAAAATAGAAAATAATTCTAAAATTTCATACAATCCATTAATTAATAAGGAAAAAAAGAGGTCTCTTTTTTGGGGGAAAATGGAGTGCTATTTTTTTAAAAGAAACATTTTATTGCTGCTTTATTAAAAAAATTAATACTGAACATTTGAAAATTATAAATAATGTGAATACCAGAAAAATGTCATTTAGCGACAGAAAATCCGTCATTATTTTCCGTCGTTGAATGGAAAATAATCATTTGACGATGAATTTTTCTATCACTAAATGACATTTTTGTGGTAGTGCTGGCAACATAATCATATGTTCTTAGTTGAAAATTTTAATTAAAAATTATGATACATGCCCAGAAAATTATCATATTATTTTAACTTTAAGACAACCATATTTTTTCTAAGATTTTTCCTCTCTCTTACTGATCTATTCATTTCAAGTTTTAATTTTTAAAGCTAAACATCAATACCTTATAGATAAAATTTATTTTTATTTTATATTAATTATCATCAAAATAAAACCTAACAAAATTATAAAGATGATACGTTTTTTTAAGTGATTTGTAACCATCACTGTCTCTCTCTCCCTCCCTCACGCAAATGAATCCCATTATGTCTTCTCTATTGGGGACCTCATGATGAGTGCCTTGTCTGATCCATCAATTTCAAGAATTTGTATAAAGTGACATTTCATTTAATGTTTGAACATTTTAACTACAATTTAATAATTGTTAAATAATTTGTTTTATATACTACGATGGTATGTCCAAAAAAATGATTTCAATTCAGTTCAGTCTGAAACTCAATCCGCAAACCTATGATAAGGTATGATTAACTAAAGATCCAATGGTCAGACGGTGAGAGGATACGTGGATATTTTCCAACATGTTATATCTATTTTCCGTATCCTTCTTATTTCAAGCTAAACAGTTTGATCCATAGATCCAGTATCTACCCTTATATTTCAAAAGTCCGTTAAATGGGCACGACATGTGACAGAAGGCAAAGACCACTTATTTATTCCTACTGTATCTCACATTATACACACTTTTTACACATTCTATTGCTCATTATTCTCTCATGTTTTGCTGCTCTCATATACAATTCATTCAAACTTTTATTATATTTCAACAATTTCATCAATACAATCTCAATCTTTCGTCTTGTGCTATATTCATTAGCATTTAAATTCCTTTTCTCATTGTTGGTGACCTGAAGTATCTTTTAAATTAATCTTTTACTGAAATTTGCACAAACAATGATCATATCACCTCCGTGATCCTTAATATAAGGCCTGATTAACTAATTTAAAAAAAATGAAGAAGTTAAATTCTCAAACCAAGCAAGTGGCTAATTCTTGTTTCATTGGTATAACCAGTTCAAGTGGGGTTGAATTTTAAGACCATAAATGAAACATATATCTCTCAAACGTGGCTAGAACCATTTAGAATCAAGAAGTTCTTGTAGATTTTAACTAATATTAAGGAATGATAGGAATATTTTGTTAATATAGAGCTATCAAAAAACTGTTATTTATAGACAATACTTGCATGATGTTGGAAAAGGGTCACCCTTGTTGAATTAGGCCCAAAATGTGTTTTGGGGCAAAAGTATAAATGAGAGAAAATATGGGAATAAAGTTGTAATATTCCCCAAAAGTGTGAATTTAAAAATTAAATCAATATTTACGTGGGAACAGTTGAGTTGAGGCATACGCGGGAGCAGTTTTGGAAAAGGCAGTTATTTGATTTTTGAATTTAATTTTTTCCTCATTAAAAAGAGGAACTATGCCACAAATGATACACACGACAGAAACCTCTCTCTCTTGAGGAAAACTTGTACTCTTTCCCTCTCCTAAAACTCTCTCTTATCTCCAGTGTGCCTTTGTTGTGTATTACGTTCTAAATCTGCTATTGTGATTCTCAATACGCGTGGGTATCTGCAATAGATGTTTAACTTGTCGGGTACGCCCCAATTCCTTCACATGACAATATATATTTGCAATGAAAAAAAAAAAGGCAACTTCTTTTATATGCTATCCCACTTGATTAGATTCAAGTATTATCAGATTTAATTGGACGTAGCTCTCTTCAAAAACGACTTTATTTAATAGTAGTGGAGATTGTAACCCATGAACAACTAATTCATAATGAGAAGTTTGAAAGGATTGGACCAGTTTTTGTGAATAGAAATCAATGGACCCTCGTGAAGTTAGGTCAAGATTATGAATTCTCAGCAACAAAGGAAACAGCATAATGAAAGTTCATTTTCACAATCCTAATTAAGCAATATATAGTTCTTATTAATTAATGAGGAATACATATCTTGTATAAATGAAAATGATTTGAAGTCTTTAAAGGCATGTATTTCTCATGGAAAACCAAGAATATATTCTTTTAATATTCGCCTTTTTTTTTTATGGATGAGGAAAGGGAAACTTTTTGAAGAAAAAAAATCTCAATAAGGAATAAATCATATATTGTGTCAAGTAACTAAAAGTGGTCGAGACTCTCTTTTGAGATTATTTTTGTGTAAATTAATTAGCTCCTTATTTACCTCAAGTTTCTTAATTATATTCATCATATCATGATCTTGATCACATTTTGTTGTATAACCTAATTTTTTTATGCAGGTTTACATGCAGGGGCGGACCTGCTCATTGTTTAGCAGGTTCAACCACACCCCCTGACTTCCAGAAAATTAGGTATATATTAATACTATGTGATTCATTTTGCACCAACTCATTTACCAATTTTGAACCCACTAAATTTTTGCGCAAATTCTTCTCAAAAGACATTAAAAATAAATCACATTTATCTTCTCAGAAAATAGTTTGTACCCCCTGAGTCAGGGTTTTGAATCCGCCACTGTTTACGGGGTTTATGGTTTGATGATAATATTTTAAAAATAAAACACATGATTTCATGAGATTACATTACTTGAAATAATCGACATGAATTAATGATTTGATATAGAAATTTACCAATTAATAATATGTAAGTTTAGGTGATTTCATCATATTTTTAATTATGTTTTGTAACTTTTTCTGCTGGGCTTTATATTAAACTTCACTAATAATGTTGTCTTAAAATTCAACAGCTTTCAAACTTTATTCATATTTAATATATATCATACTCCATGAGAACAAAATTAATTACCTCTCTACCCTTTAAATAGGATCATAAGAATATTTTAGAAGATGACTATCACCTGGGGGCCAAAAGAGAATAGTATCTGCCTTAGGATTGGAGGGAGTATAATTAATTACATCCCTAATTATATTGAATGACTTCTAAGGGTCTTTTTTTTTTTGGATTTGGAGATATATTCTCCTTGTCCTTTATGTCCATTTCTCTTCTCATCTCATTTCTACTGTTAGAAATTGAATGGTTGAGATATAATTTTGCACAAAATTATATTGTAGTTTTGCATAAAAATCAATAAATAAACCATCATATTTTCATGAATCAATCGGTAGCCATTAACTTTTCTAAATTCTACTACAAGGTATCGAGGAACCGACTAGTCTAGTTCACGGGAATGTTGATTCACAGTATAGGCACTTTGCTACCTCTGAGTAATTATCGCAGCTGCATAATTAGGGTTTGAATACGATATCAGTGTATGCTAAATTATAACCCTACCTTTAGCAATTTATCTAAGAGTTCAGTGGTTAAACCATTAATTTGATCGAGATAATTCACAATTGTAGACTGCCTAAAAATTCTAAAAATAAAAAATTTATAAAATGGTAAATCTCAACGTTTCATTTTTCAAAAAGGAACAAGAGGATAAAGAGTTGATCCAAATCTGTATTTTTTTTTTAGGTTTTTAGAACAAGTCATCTAATATATTCATATCATTATTTATTCAAAATTAAAACATGATTTTATCCACAAATAGGTTATATATGTAGTTCAAAAAAAGCAACAAAAATAGTATTTCACAAGCAAACAACAGTAATGTGTGATCCAAAGTCAAAAACAATGGGAAGCCAGATTCTCAAATCCCCAGTTTTGAATTGGAAAACAGGATTGGTTGGCCCCCCACCCCACAAAAAACCAAACAAGGAAAAAGGAACTGCCAAACACAAAATTGACCAACAAATCAAAACTTAAGAAAATGAATTGCATGTTTCACATATTTTCTCGAGAGGATTAAAAATCTAAATAAACTACTTGATTATAATGTATACTTTGATATACTTATGTGCATTAATGGATTATATATTATTTTATAAGTCAAGCAAATTATTTTAAAAGTCAATTGATTTTTATATTAATAATCGGGAGTAGCGATAAATATAGAAGCTAGTTAAGATTTTATTTTGATTATAAATATAAAAATCGATCCACTTTATTTCCTATATTGATAACTTTTTTAAATAACTAAGTTAACTAATTATCTTAATATATTAACATTGATTATTTAGCTATTATAATAAGGATGGGTGAAAGTATTTCATAAATTATAAATAACGTAAATTTTTTGTTAACTTTATAATATATAAATAGATTGGGTGATGAATTGATACTTTCAT
The DNA here is from genome assembly GCA_025593235.1 of Vachellia pachyceras. Classification (NCBI taxonomy): domain Eukaryota; kingdom Viridiplantae; phylum Streptophyta; class Magnoliopsida; order Fabales; family Fabaceae; genus Vachellia; species Vachellia pachyceras. Next base: position 2,463 of record JANTPZ010153500.1, on the reverse strand, counting down.
GTTAAACTTATTTATCTAAAATTAGAATATGACTAAATTGCAAATTGAAGCTTTTTAGATAAATTATTTTGTATCATAATATTTTTTTTATAAAGTCAATTCCTTATTCATTATGCTATTTCATTAACTATTGGTGTATATCTACACTCAAAAGTAAAAAAAAAAAAATTGGGTTTTGTTTGGAATGCAAAACGCAATAGAAATAATTAAAAAAAAATAAATCGATGGAATTAATAAACCCATGTTGTGAATGTGAAATATTTTTATAAATAGTGTAAAAAGGTAATAATAATTCTTACCAAAAAAAGTAATAAGAATGGGGAAGTAATTACCACAAATCCATGATAGATATTGCATATCTTGATTTGATACGCCCACCATGAAAAGGAATCTATTTTCATTGATTAAACCAACCATATCCCTCTTGTTTAAAGGATGGGACTGCCTATTTAGAAATAAGCTTTTGGCTACTTGCCCAATAATCTAGTTTTGTTTGATAAAGTATTTTTTTACATGATTAACAGGGTTTTATAATCTAGTTTTGTTTAATAATCTAGTTTTACAGAAATCATTGGTACTTTGCTATATTTTTTTACATGATTAACAGGGTTTTATAAAGTATTTATTAATTTTAATGAACAATATGGGAAGTAACTCATAAATAAAAAAATCATATGAAGTATACATTATATGATATTTGGTAATATCATGTCAAATTTAAGCACTATCAAATTTCGGTAAAGGCATCTTTTGCATTTATATAACATTAGATCTTCCATGCAGCATGGCATTATGACTACGAACAATCCAAAATATAAAAACTTGCATAACTCATAATTTTTAAAATTAGATCTTTCATTGCTGGCCAACACTCATGGGAATCAAAATAGTTAGTTACGATCATATATCTGGTAATAGGATCCAGAAAAGACGCATGATACCGTTTGGTTTATCAAATAAATTTGTAAAATGTATTGACCTTGCATAATTTATATAGAATATACTCTGGTCTCTGTACGTATGTAATTTAAAATTTATGAGACTTTATAAAAATGTGACTTGGATTAGATTTCATGTAAAACACTCTTTTTGGTACCTATAGCAACATAGATTAGATTTCATGTAAAACACTCTTTTTCGCACCTAATATAAGATATTAATAATTAATTTATAACAGATTAAAGAAATTAGTTAAATTATTTATTTGTAAAAAAGTTATTAACATCCGAAATTGATAGAAACTTTTTAATATGTATAATCAATAGTTATTATTAGTAAAAAATTATGAATTTAAAATATTGAATGAATTAAATTTAAAATAAAGTACACTCAATAAAGAGGTGTTTATATTAGCTTTTTTTTTGAGTGATTTTATACGGTCTGAGTTAAGTATTGGAGAACATGTTTATCTCGACTTGTGTGAAAGTGTTTTTTTTTGTAATATTTAGAATTGGAGAGTGAAGAAAATTCATGTTGCAATGTGAATTTACAAGCTACATCCCTCCCTTTGTCTATCTAATTAGCTAGGAATTATATGTGGGCCATTAATGATTGGAACATTTGTAGTTTAGGGACTGTAACTGGGACTTAAAAATAAATTAAAGCAGTTAACCCAAAAAAATAAATAAATAAAGCAGGTAGTTTCCTATGTAATTTCTAGGGAAGTAAACAAACAGATGATTGTGACTCTTTGGTCCCAATGGAAGGTTCCAATTTTTTTCTCTCAAGCATGTCTCACAATATAGTTTTGAAAAATCACATACAGTGACATCAACATTATACTACATTTTATATTTAATATAAAAGTAGTGCAACTTTTTTTATGGATTTAAAGAAGGTAAATGCGTTGCTTAAAGATATTTATTTATATATCATTAAACTATACATGAGTTTATAACTCATTTAAGTTATTTTAGATGAAAACTTATACTTATAAATACTTTAAAATATTGTATTTAGCTTCTTTAATTCCCGTAAAAAATATCAAATTATCATATTTTCTAATGCTCATAATTAAGGATCCTAATTTGTCATAGGTAAACAAAAAAATATCTTTATCATTTTCTCCCGTAATAATAAAAAGCAGGAAAAAAGCTATTCTATGAGAATTTTACTTTTATTTTTGATCATGTGTGTTTTACTCTAGGATAATCGAGAACAAATCCTTTATTGCCATATTAATAAGAATTGATCAATTTTAAATTTTATAAAATCTCACTTACATACGATAGAACCTTAACTGTATATTGCAAAAGGCCGGTTGCATATTTAAAAGCTCAATTACATTTGTATATTGGATATTTTGCATATTCGTATAAGCTGACTTGCAAAAGGTGGAAATTCAATATCATATTGTGGGAATGTCAGTTATATAATGTGGAACCTTAGTTGCATATCATGAAACGTCTTATTCTACAATTAGTTTGGCAGTATGGGATTTATCCCCAATTCTCTCTTTTACTC
>JANTPZ010153499.1:0-32991 GCA_025593235.1 Vachellia pachyceras | reverse complement strand
TGCGGAGCCATTACGCCTACCACACAGTCGGAAGTGGTGTTTTATCGGACATCGCCGATTTCTTGATGGCAAGCATAAATTTAGGATGCAAAGAAAACGTTTTGATGGAACGCATGAAAGAAGAGGACCACCTGTCATGTTAAGTGGTTCCGATATTTTGCGTCAGCTTACTGATGTTAATGTTGATTTTGGGAAAAATGATCATTCAGAACGAGGCGGAAGGAGATCACGTAGTACTTTGGAAGGTGACCCGGTTCAACAATGGCGGAAGATGCTTGACCAAACGACAATGACAAGTTTCAACCAGCAAACTTTACCTTAACGAAGCCGAATAAGGATATATTTCTCTCAACGTTGAAGAACATTAGGGTTCCTGATGGCTATTCAAGCAACATTTCTAGGTGCGTCGATTTGCAGTCTCAGAAAGTATCTGGATTAAAGAGTCATGACTCCCACATCATTATGCAACAATTACTGCCATTGGCACTGAAAAACACATTGCCTCTAGAAGTGTCAACGGTGTTGGTGGAGCTTTGTTCATTCTTCAGGAAGTTGTGTCAAAGGTTCTTATCACTGAGGAGTTAGATCAACTACAGGAGCAGATAATCCTCACACTGTGCCATCTGGAAATGATCTTCCCTCCTTCATTTTTCACTGTCATGGTGCACCTCACCGTACACCTCGTCCAAGAGGCAAAACTCGGAGGCCCGGTTCAATATCATTGGATGTATCCCATTGAAAGGTACTCGTTCACATTATTGACACGCATTATTTACATATATATATATATATGTAAAACAAAGTTACTAATTTATGTTAATGTTTTAACTTATACAGGTTTTTAGGGAAATTGAAGTCATATGTCAGGAATAAGGCATGGCCAGAGGGTTCAATAGCGGAATGCTATATATGGGAGGAGGTCCTCAACTTTTGTTCTCGGTACTTTGATGACATTGAGACATCTTTCAACCGTCGTCCTCATGTTGATGATTGCCCTGATGTTGGTCCCTCAACATCGGCAGCCAGTTTGTTCCCTCCAGTTGGAAGAGCAGTTGGAGGATATCAATACTTCAACCTTACTCCTAATGAGATGCTTCAGGCACATCGACACGTACTATCAACTGCAGTCAAGTCAATCCTTTCATTCAGTAAGTATCAGTACCAACTTGTTATCTTGTTATTTTAATTTCTATTGACCATCATGTTATATTATTAATTTAATATATATATATGTTTTATTATGACAGCGAGTTTAGAAGTTATGTCAAGCGTCAACTACGTATCAGGGCACAGATGTCCGTTGAGGTTGATAGAAGGGTATATAGAGAATTCCCAAGTTGGTTTGCACGTCGAATTCGCAATGACAACAATTCCCACCCAGTTCATTTGACAACTCTTGCCATTGGTCCGCTCCAATATGCGAGAAGGTTTACCGTATACAATGTCAACAGCTTCAAGTTCTGTACAGTTTTACGCGATCAAGGTTCTCTCACCCAAAATTCTGGGGTTTTTGGGACATTCGACACAAGAAGTTATGCGAGTTCCATTGATGGTGACATGCATTTTGGAGGTGTCCACTACTATGGAAAGCTAGTTGACATCATCGAATTGAATTATCAGGGTCAATTCACCGTCATGCTTTTCAAGTGCTCCTGGGCAAATACAACAACTGCTCGTGGTATAATCACAGACGAGTTGGGCATCACATCTATGAATTTCTCAAGCCTCATTCACACAGGTGATTCTGCAGACGATGAACTATATATTCTGCAGACGATGAACTATATATTCTAGCATCAGAGGCACATCAAGTTTTTTATATCGAAGATCCGAAACATAAAGATTGGAGTATGGTGGTTCATCTCAAGCCCAAAGATATTTATGACATGGGTGATAGTGATGAACATTTGCCACATGAGGCGGAGCCATTCCAGCATACTACTTTTGAAAACCTTTTACCCGAAGGAGATGAAGCTATACCACTTGTTAGAGCTGATGAAGATGAATAAATAAACCAAGTGCGTATTTTTTTTCAAGTTGAATATTTTTGCAGCGGTTACTAAACCGCTGTAAAAAAATCCGCTGCTGAAGTCAAAATCGCTGCAAATTACAACAACCTTAACCGCTGCAGAACAAAAAACCACTACAAATTACAGCGACATAAACCGCTGCTAAAAAAAACCGTTGCAAATTACAGCAACATAAACCGCTGCTAAATCTAAAACGCTGCAAATTACAGCAACCTTAACCGCTACTGAACGTAAAAAACACTGCAAATTACAGTAACCTTAACCGCTACTGAACGTAAAAAACGCTGCAAATTACAGCGACATAAACCGCTACTAATTGAAGCGGAGGAGACTATAAATACCCTTCCCTCCCTGTTAAATTGTGTTGTAGGTTTCTTCTCGTTGTTTGAATATTGGCGCGGTGTTGGTAAATTTTCTGTGTAGAATCATTTTATTTTAATTAGATTTTTTTATTTTAATTAGAGAAATATTTTGAAATATGTGGTTGTCTATTTTTACCTTTGTTTATATTGTTTTGATCTTTTGCTTTTATGTTATGTTATAAACGCGTATATAAATTATGTTTATTGATTTTTTTAATAGTATTATTAATTTATTATGTTACTAATTTTTAAACATTATTATAGATTTTATAAATTAATAAGTAGTGTTTTTTATTTTTTTTAAATATTTATCACATTTAGTAGCGGTTGTACAACCGCCACAGATGTAAGTATTTTTTTTATGTTTTTTTACTACATTTAGTAGAGGTTTCTGACCACCACAAAAACAGTGGCCGAAAAAAGGCAGGTATATTTGGAGGGAAATTTTTTAACGTTTCATTGACATTTAGCAGCGGTTTGTGACCGCTACAAATGATTGGCCAAAAAATGCGTGAAATTTTAAGTTTCAACTTAATAGCAGTTATGAAACCGCTGCTAATAATGGACGAAAATTTCAAAAATGGTCCAAAAAAGGTGGGAATATTTGAAGTGTAAACATAGTAGCGGTTATAAAACCGCTGCTAATAATGAAGGGAATATTTCAAATTTCATTTTCGGTCATATTAGCAGTGGTTTTTTGACGTTACAAAAGGTTCGTTGCAAAAATTGGTAGCGGTTATTTCCGTGTGCACAGCGACTCTCATTAATCGCTACTAATTGGCTTGCTACAGTGAATTTAGAGGCGGTTTTGCTAACCGCTGCAATGTGTCTTTGTGGCGGTTATAACCGCGACAAATGTATGGAAAAACCGCTATTAATACATCATTTTTTTGTAGTGATTGTACTAACAATTATGTTAGATCCAACCTATGTTGAGGTATAGGGAGGCTTTTTTCGGCGAAAACATAATCATCTTCTTTTGGAGGTAATCTTATTTGAGATACTGACAGACACTAAATTTGAGCATATCTTCTAGCAACCCTGCAAATCTTAGTTCACTGCTTTGTATTAGTCTAGCAAATAAGGATCTATTGGGTCTGTTATTTGACCATTGGACCCCTCTATTTGCTATAGGAGTTAGCTGGCATCCACCGACCACCCGAGAGAGAAGGAAGAAAAAATAAAATTGAGCCCATCATATATAATTCATAACTGAAATAACCTTGAGGTTTAGCACAGTTTGCACTTAACTGTGTTTCTTAAACATTTGTTCAGAGAATCGATCCTTAGCTGTGCCTATGGAGAGGAGTATTTCATAGTCAACATCAAACCCCTTTGGAAAGTCTACAATGCGAGGGGATTAGTTATGTTAAACTTACAAAATGTATAATTCATAACTGAAGTGCTGGTGCAATGGAAGGCTCTTTCAGATGAAGAGGCAAATTCTTTTGCAACTACACAAACAAGTTCATTTGTCTTTGGATCAATTTATATTTTAAATGATCATGTGCCGTTGGAGGTAAATATGTGAGCATATATATGATAAGTGCATGATGGTTAATCAGCCAAGAATGGCAACGTTTTCTCATAATTAAACTCCAAAATTCTCTGCGTCTGCCTTAATTAAGAACGGCAAAAAAGGAAAATATAGCCTCTGACTAAAAGTGATTGATATTATAATTTACAAGACCCTTTTTCTATGATCCATATCATAATAAGTTGGGATCCAGTTCTATATATAGACAACCACTGAATCGAATTAACACGAACAGCAAGCAATAATACAGTTATTATATATAGAGTGACATCTAAACGACAACATAACATGAGTAGCCGTAATTATTGTTTCATCCTATCAATCGCATAACAATGAGAGGGGAAAAAAAGCACACTGGGGATCCTAACATCAGATATTGATAGTAAAATCACGTGAAATAAGCTAATCCAAAGTGAGTCTGAGACCTACTAAAGGTAGAGGAATGGAAGGAGAAGAGAGGATGCTATGTGGAGAAGAGAAAGTGATGCCGTGGCGGCCGATGAAGTTCTTCCGCTTGCTCGAGTTCCGACGGATCGGCCGCCCTTTCTGAGCTTCCTGTGAGGAAGGAGCATCACAGGATTATGAATCTGATGCTGGTTGTGGTTGTGGCTGCTGCTGTGGCTATGGCTGACGTCTTCATTAGAATAAGAAGCAGAGAGAGTTGGGAGGAAATGTTGAGAGAATAACAAGAGAGCCACAAGCAACAAAACGAACTCAACACTTGTTTTCATGATTGATTGATGCTCTTCTTCTTCTGCTGCTGCTGCTGCTGACGACAACGACCAAGCTTGAAGGAAGCAACAAAGCATGAGAATATCTACTTCTTAATGGTGCAAATCTCTATCCCTATCTGATCTGAGTTTGCGTCTCTCACTTTTATACCAATAATAAATGCTGCTTGTTGATAAGGAGCTTGTATTTATGATTCTTTTTTTTTTTTTAAAAACCCTTAATCAACAATACGTCATTACATCTAGTAGTAATTTTTTTAAGGTAGATATTTGCTGTGTTTGAATAGCCCGTTACAAACCCCAAAAGTCTTTTTTACGCTTATCAAGACAAAATTTCTCTCACATATTTACTTTAGAATCTGTGTTCGTTCTCCCAACGGACTATCCAAACACACCTATCATCTTTTTCTTGGTCAACAAAAGTTAAAATAGTCCAAATATTTATTAAATTATTTAGGGATCAATTTTTAAATAGATTAAAATTTGGGAGACTAAAACCTATAATTTTTAAAATTTGAGAAAACAAATTCAAAACAACGGTAATTGAATTAGTCACTTTTTTAAATTAAGGTATCTCAAACCAATACGCAATACTAGAGCTAATTCTTAATACAAAATTTAATTAACATTTCATTTTTATTCTAATACAAGTGGAAAATTTTTTGGCCTGCATCTAATCAGCAGGCCTGTTCAATATTATTGTACTGAAGAAATACAATCAGTCTTGTGTGTGTATATGCACGCACTAACAGAAACTTTTATTGAGATGGTGGAAAATATTTTATTCGATCCAACTACCCACAAACCCATCGGTTTAGTCTTAATTGTGAATATATACATATAAATATATATATATTGTTTGTGAAATTTACGAAATGCCATGAATTAATGAATAAAATATTTTAAAAATTAATAAAATTATCATAAGATCCAACAGTAACTCGTTCGGTCGTTATTAATAGCCTTATCAACTGTTAATAACAATTGGACTAACTATGGTTGAGACATGACGGTAATTTTACCAATTTTTATGACATTTTGTTCATTAATTGGGTTAATAAAGCACGGAGAAGAAGATAGAGAGACACGTGGCTTCCTGCAATTGGGTGCGATATATATAATGAAAATAAAATACCCAGATAAAAATAAAATACGTAGGCAGAGGAGAGATAGAGAGACACGTGGCTTCCTCAATTGGGTGCGCCTCGACCTGTCACGGGTTGCATGAGATCATCAATTGGCAAAAATCACAGTTGAGGATCTTCTATGGATTTTAATTAAATTTTAAAACCGCACATTCTGGAAATTCTACATAAGGGCCCAATCTCCTTTGGATTTTTTTTTTTGCACTAGACATTCTTTAAGGCAGGTTGGAAGCCATTAGAGATTCCAATTCGGAGGAAAAAAAAAAGGGAAAATAGGATAAAAATCCCATTGAAAATTTCCATTAGTTAAAACGATATGCAAATTTTTATACGTAAAAAAAATTAATGCTTTCTGAATTATTTTTCTCAAAAAAAAAAATCCAATGGGGATTTTTCCATATATTTCCAACAACTAAAGATAAGTTGAAATTTTTAGTGGTAAACATCACAGAAGATAACTATTTAAAAATCAATACTTAAATTCTTTATAACCATGAGTTTGGATCTCTAAATGCTTACCATCATGCATTTTATTTTTTTAAAACTACATATAATCATATATTCTATTTTTTATGTCAGTTTAGGAGTAAGTGATGATATGGGAAAATTAAGATATATTTCAAAATGTGATTGAAAAAATTGACCCAAGCTTTGTCATAAAATAAAGTGGGAAAAAAAAGTATTCCCATTTTTGTAAAAGAGCAGTGGTCCTCTACTTGTGGTCTTGTGCCCTCACCCACACTAAAAAAGTATTCCCATTTTTCTTTTATACTAGAAAAAAAATGATATTAAAGGCAACAAGTATATAATGCAAAGTAGGTAGTAGGACACGACCGTAATGCTGGAAAAACATTTAATAAGCTAAAAATAGAATTAAAACAACTTTGGATCCTTTCAACGTGTCTTCATTTTGGTTTGAATTTCATCAAGTTTAAAATCAATGCTTTTGATAATAGTTCATATTCTTATTAAATTATAGGGATCGATGTTTTAAATAAAGTTAAACTTAAGAGACTAAAATCATTGATTTTAAATTAAAAGGGCTAAAATCAAAATAAAAGAAAATTTGAGTGACCAAAAATTATATTAACCATTGAACTATTATATCAACTAATGGTAGTAGCAGTGGATCTAAATTGTCTGAGAAAGATGAATTGCAATGAACATAAATGACTTCAGATTACAACAATGTGCCTGTTTGGGAAGCCATTTTCCCAAACGGTGCACGTAAGCCGAGACAAAACCATCTCGAAATCTGTAAAAACCATCTCGAAATTCATAAAAACCATCTTGAAATCCGTAAAACCATCTTGAAATTCCTAAAATACCTCAAAATCTGTAAAATCCATTTTCCCAACGGAGTTCCCAAACAAGCACAATCCTAGATTGAAAAATCCAATTTAAAGCCAAGGGAAGCACAAGAGTATAAAGAAATTGGGTGTGTCATCCTGTTTTTGCCACTGAAATCGTTGCAGAGGAGATCCATTTAAATGGATTGGTAAATAACAAAAAAAAAAAAAAACCTACTCTGGAAGTAGGTATAGGGTCGCTGCCCAATTAGATTCTATCATGAACCGATGCGAATTACTTTGATTTGTAATTTTTCAAAAGGTTGATCAGGATATCGGGTGCTTACATAAACAAGAAAAAAACTAACGTGAATCAAGTCAAGATTTGGCAGGATGCCTCATTTCATGTTAAATGGAAGCCTGGTGATTGACATAATATCAGATTCTGGTCTGATTTCTGGGTTGGTCATTCTAATCCATTAAATCACATCCCTTAGCTTCACTGGTATGGAAGAAAATTCTCCCACATGATGTGTGTCAAGACTTTGTCGAAAGGATATAACTGACTTTTGGTTAATTAACCGTGTCAAAAATACAAGTTTGGACATTTCTTGAAAAATCGGTTTCTGAAGAACTGGTTGAAACTATGGGAAGTTCGGAACCATTGTCTCTTTCCTTATGAGACTTGTACTACATAGAGTATCTTGGCTCACATTCCTGTCACAATTAAACATACTTTAAAGAATTTTCCTATTTTTAAATTCACATTTATAAGAGTTATGATGTGACACATCATATAGTCAAATTCATCCGCGCATGAAGATATATGGTCAGTTAGGAATGAGATGGAGAGGTACTTTTACGCAAGTCGAGGTAAATATGTAAAGGAGATTATCTCGTTTTACGGAAAAACACTGTTAAACATGTGTTTGGAGAGTGTAGAAGTGTTGCCAAGCACTCCAATAATAAAAGTATATTCAAGCCACAAATCAAAGCGAGGCATATTATAGTAAGGAAATTTTATGGAGAGAAGCAAAGTGAATGTAATTGGCATTAATTCCTTTTTATTTGGTCTTGAATTGCCATTCTCTCTCTGTTTTTTTTTTTGTATTGGGGGGGGTGTTTAATCAAAACTTGTGCATAATGGAGGTGTGTAGTTGTCCTTCTCTAAGCCTTCCAACCATAGGACGGACAAAGTGCGCAAAAATTTCAATCGTTTAATCTGATTCCGTAAACTCAGAAGCATCAACTATCAGCTTCTTTGAGATAGCATTCCATCAGCACGTTCATTTAACATGAAAAAACTTATCTCATATACTTTTGAAAAAATAGAGTTTACTGTAAATACAAACATATAAAACACTTCTTCCTAAGCCACTTGAGTTTCTTTATAAACGGCGTCCTTTACAATTGTGAATGCCTATAGTCCATCGATCTCATCTCATAAATTGATGGAATGGCGCCGTTTTGCAATGTAAAGGCGCACTGAACAAAAGCCTCGCTGGTTTGCTTCATCAAAATTTTGGGTGTGTCTGATAAAAGGATAGAAGCAACTAGCAAAGCTATGAAGTCTAAACCTTTGATAACCATTTATAGCACAAAAAAAGACAGTCGTACCTTGGTAATACAACAAATATTATTACAGATAGTTAGCTAGATAGCTAATACAGCAACTTGGGTATGAGATGGCAAGCATGCTAGACATGTAAACCAGATGGAACAATGGGAGTTGGATTCAGTGACAAATCAAGATTCGAATCAATATTAAAAAAAAGTGTTTAATTTAGTATATGACAATGTCTCAAATAGGATTGTCTCCAAAAAAAAAAATACATGTTTCTATAAGGGGGAAAGCAAACCAGATGGGAAAAACATAAGCAGAAATTACAAAAGTATAAAACCCCAAGTTGGAACTCATATTGGGACCAACTTGGGTCTTGTACATCATCATCAATCTGCGACTTCCACAGCAGTACGACGTGTTGATGACGACGCTCGGTGCTCCTAGTTGACAAAGCCAATACTCCATTTATTATAAGCTCAGCCATTTTTGTGGCTTTGGAGTTTATCCTTCATAAGGCAGAGGTTGTGATGCTGACACTAACTTGTAAATTACTTGTAGACTGTAGTATAATACAAAACATAGCCAAAGATATGCCCTTAGTGGCACTTTTGGTATTCGATCCCCACTGCTCCTGGCTGCCTTTAAATTTACCCAAAAAAAAAGCATAAGAACACAGGAAATTAGTAAACATAAACATGAGCAGCTCCTTCTATTGGAGCTTACTCAAGACCCTACATGCAAACATGGCAAGTCGCAGAAATTACTGGATGCCTTTTGGAGTGAAGCGTTTGTCATATACAAATAATTCAGTTCCTCAGACACCTGAAATCCCATTACAAGACTTTGACATCTTAAATGCATACACATTAACTACTTTTTTTTTTTTGCCGAGGCATAAACATTTCCTACTACTACCAACTCCAAATCGACATATCAACAATACTTGGAAATTCGATTTATGATGGTGAAAATAACAATATTTATGAACTAACGGTTTAACAATTATCTGTCAAGATAATAATAAAAAATAATGGAAACTAATGAAATACAAAATAAAGAACATTTGGAAGCCCTGATGGGCCCCACTCTCAGAGAAGCTTGGCACGTGGTTAGCCATCTGGAAAACAAAATCGGTAGGTTTATGGTTTTTGAATCCTCCCTCGACAACACCTCTTGAACCCTCAAAATATACAAACTCTAGAAATATCTGATCTTCAGGAAGCTCTATTTTTATAACATACTGTAATACAAAATGCTCTTTCTACCCAAATGTGAGGGTAAGGTAGAGGGAGGGGATATTTCAAGTAATTAAACAGAGGCAAAGATATTCTTCCTGCTGCGGAAATCAACATCATTCTCATGCGAACCCATGGAATCACTTCAACAGACTCCGGCAGGCTTCGATTTCAGATGCTTGTGACTCCAAAATAGCTTGCCCAGCTGATAAAGAAATGACCCGCATTGCAGCATCAAATATGGCTTTCTGGAACAGGTCATCTTCCACCTTCTTAAGAATCTCTTCCACCACCTTAAAATCCAATCCCCCAGCTAAAAGCAGTTTCCCAATTATCTCACCAAAGTTGCTAGGAGCTTTTGGTAAATCTATGCCAATATCGTCGACCAAGGAAGCAAATAACAAACACCCAGTGCCTATGTCTCTAGCAGTAAGAATCCTTTTAATGAGGAGATACTCCAAAAGCTTGGCAACAGGTTCAACGCATGGTGGGCTTTTATCCAGTGCCAGGGCAACGGCTTCCTTGACAACCTCAGGGTGGTAAGCTGGGGATTTAAGTTCCTCTACACACTGTAACGCCTCATCCAAAAGCCTAATACTAAAATATTCTTCTAGAAGAGACCGAGTTTTGCGCTGAAGATCATCAATATTCATTTTGAGCGCAGGAGCCAGTGGCTTCTCAGAGGGCATGGCAGGAGCAACTTCTACAGGTGGAGCCTCAGCATCTGAACCAAAGTTTGATGGGATTGTGGGAGGAGCACCAAAAGCTCCATGAACGAGGGCACTACTTCTTCCACTTATAAAACCACCACTACCTTGAGGTAGCAACTTTGAGCTCAGGGCTGCTGACTTAGAAAGCAAAGGAGACTGGCCACGTGCAGTTGGTTGCCCAGCTGACATCTCTCCTCTAGGCATTGACCGATTCCTAGGGATCTCCCAATTGTCACCATCAATTCCAGGCATCCCAGGCATCTTCCTGGTCCCTGGCATTCCAGGCATCATACCCCCAGTGCCAGGTCGAGCAATGGGGAATCCCCCAGGAGTAGCATTTCCTTGAACACTACGGGTATTTCTAATGTTTGCAGTGGCACCTGGCCGCAATCCAAGGTTTTTCTCAGCCTCTGAATGAATTTCATTGATGGTTTTGGCTTTTACCTATACAAGGTAACATTAATTAATAGTTCATCAAAAGCAGCAATACTTCATTTAATAGACCAGCATGTTATTTTTATTAAAAATAAAAAATTCATTAAGTATACCTCTTCCCGCCTTGGAACCCAGTTATTTGCTCGCAAATCTAGAACATCACGAACCATGAACCTCAGCCTTGGTGCAAGTTGAGAATTAGCACTCAACTCTTTCAATCGGCCAAAGTACGTATCATTTATGCGCCGTGATTTTGGGCTTTCATCAAGCTGCTTACCAATAGTGTTGAAAAACTGACATATAGCTTCAACATTCTCTTCAACGGGACAGGCCTTGCTATCATGTGGTCCTAAAAGCTCCTGCTCAGATTAACAGCCAACCAATAAATAAATCAGATGATAACCCACACCATAATTCAACAGGAAGTAATACATTAAAAACTGACAAGAATTAAGTTTGGTAAGAACCTGAACAATGTGATGGACAATTTTTTCTGGAACCATCTTCTGCTTTAAGAGCTCCCCAATTAATTGGATGTTTCCCAAGGTACGAAGTTTAACCAGTCTTTCTGTATCACGGCGCTCCATCTCCTGCTCGGGGGCAGTCATCTGCCTAACTTCTTCCCTCAATTTATCAGCACCTTCAAAGGCCTCCTGGCAGTTATCTAAGAGTACTCTCTTAAAAGTGATTTCTTTCCCACCAGGTTGTTCAGAAGGGAATGGTGGTAACTTTACATTAAGATCAGAACACAGTAGAGCATACATAGGGCAAAATGTTGGTTCAAGCACTGCCTTATCAAATATAACTGAAATGACATCCTGTACATGCAAAGCAAAGCAAGTCAACAAGGAATTATTTTGATGAACAGGGACAAATTCACAGCAGCCATCAAAGAGCAAACCTTCAAGATGTCAGCTGATGTAATGCCAGCATCAATCAATTGACCCTTCAGGAGATCAAATTTCTCAGGAGTCAGCTTATTTAGAATCCTGCATTACATTTAGCACACACCAGGAATTATAAGAATTAGAAGAACTAATCAAAAGGAAAAAAAAAGAACCCTACAGGGGAAAAGAACTATATACAATGTTTTCCCCATTGACTTGTTAATTTTCAAACTACACGAGTTTCATTAACCTCATAATCACATTAAGCATGTTTATAACTTTCCGTAGCAGGCATTGCTCTTCAAAGACAGCTATTCAACCATGGATATAAGAGTTAAGACTCCCTTTTCAAAGAAAATCAGAACTATAGAATGCATGGCAACCCAAATATGTAAGTTGAATCCTTTCAAATGAAAATAATGAGCTACAACTCAAGCCAGGACTACATTGGCAACCAATAAACCTACCATTAAACACTCAAGCCCACATTAAATCATTGTTCTACATCTATCAATTATCTATTACCCTTTCACAGTCTTCAAGACACGATCCTTCTCAGAAAGACTTCCCCTTCTAGCTGACCATGGCATTTCAGCCTTATATAGTCCTCCCTGATTTTATACGGAGAGACCAAGGTTATAATTTTGATAAAAACAACTAAACATGCAAATAACATGCTAAAGATATGACAGTTATATATAAATCATGCAATTTCATGCTTTATATGTAACAGATAAACTTAACTAATTCGTCAAATGATTCTTTATAATAAAGTAAAAAAAAAAGCCATAAGTAGTACAAGATAAAGAGGCAAGAGGCAAGGCTATAACTTCCAGATTAAGACTATTACCAAAAAAAAAAAATCCAAATGAAGACCCAAAAAGATGACAAAAAAAAGGAAGAAGTTATCTTCTATCAGAATGAAATCCTCACGCAAAATATCCTCCCGAGATTGCAAGCCTCATAAACCGAATCATCCAAAAACAAATTGTAAATTGTCATTCTTGGTGCCATGCATTCAGGACTTTGCATTTGATTTAACCAATTAAATATGCTCTTAAACATAATATAATAAAGAAAATGGGAATTCACAAGTTGACTTCAATCACATTCACAATTTGAACCGAGCAGCTATCCATTAGATATCCCTATATATACAAATCTGAGTATATGCTACAAAATGTCAATATTAAACTGATAAATGTGAAGTAACAGCAATTCCATTAAAACCACCAATGAACTTAATTCCATGGCCAAACCTAG
This sequence comes from Vachellia pachyceras, assembly GCA_025593235.1. Classification (NCBI taxonomy): domain Eukaryota; kingdom Viridiplantae; phylum Streptophyta; class Magnoliopsida; order Fabales; family Fabaceae; genus Vachellia; species Vachellia pachyceras. Next base: position 19,803 of record JANTPZ010153499.1, on the reverse strand, counting down.
AACAAACGATTTTCAATTGAACATAAAAAAGTTTCAAGAAAATAAAAGATAACATGCAAAATCAGCACCTTAAACTGGAAACTCTGTTGGTCTTGGCGATTAATCTGGCTGGCATCTGGCTGCCTTGAGTCATATCGATTGCCAAATTCCCTATTCTCCCTTACATTGTCCCAAGATCTTTCTTCAGCAGGAGAAATTTGTCCAGACCGGTCACGCCAGTCACGGTTATCTGGCTCAGAATATCGATTTTGAAATTGATGTGGGGGCTGAAGAAATAAGAGAAATTTTGTTCTTTAATAAAAGAATCCTTCGTCCAGAGAAAGAGAAAATATGAAATTGATAGACAAGAATCATCCTTGTGCAACCAAAACAGAGGGAGGAAAAATTAGAAGGCAGGGGGGAGCTGGAGAGGGGGGATTTAACCTGTAGATGAGTAAATCCACACAGGAACCCTCATCCAACCCAGAAAAGAAAAAAATCGAGAGTACAGCCACAAAAAACCGAGAAATAATTCATTTTAATGATTGAGGCAAACAGAGAAACTTCTTAAAAACCTTGCAGCAAAATCCAATGATAGAAGCCACAAAAAGGAAAAGAATAAAAGAACACAGCAAAAAACCGATTAGTGTCCATGCTAGTGATCTGATTTGTGCCTCAAATATTTCAACAAACCAATTGTTCCTTATACCAAAAATAACCAGCCAAAAGCAGCCAAACTACTTAACAATGGAAATGCTAATTATTTAGCCATATTGATGAAGAGATTAATGACTATCGTGTATGATGTCATGCAGAAAGGGAAAATTAAATTTACATTGCTTTCAGCACGAACCCAGCTTTGATCTTCACCAAAAAGCTCAGCTTCTATATCTTGTTTGATTTTTATAATATCATCAGGGACCTCAACAGCCTGAGAGAGAGAAGGGGGGGGTTATGAATCAGAATGTTCATTAGAGTAGCCAAATCAACGTTAAGACATGAATAATAATTCAAAAGTCAAATCAATATTAGAAACAAATCAATAGTGCAATATGTTGTTCTAACAGAAACCAACCAGATGGGAGAAATGAACTATGGAATAGACAAATCAACTGTTCAGGAGCTTCAAAAACAATGTAGGTAGCTTTCTAAAGAATCAGACTTTAAAAACAAATTTCCAACAGCACCATTTAAATGACATAACGGAGAATCTAATACCAGAAGCACACATAAAACTATCTATAATAAGTTATTCCTAAATAACAAAGAAAAGGACAACAGATCAAGGATATCAATTACCTCCCTAAGCTGTAAAAGTTTATCTCTGGCGTATTGCACCCGCTCACGACCCTCGAACCGTGAATCACCAAACTAAAAAACCAGAAGAATGGGAATATAAATCACTAAGCATAATTGAGAGTTGAATTGCCAACATAAAATCAGATAAACTCACAAATGAATACAAGAAGATACTAGACCAAAAATAAAAATCAGTTTACTGAATGCTATTAAACAAGTCAACAAAAATGATCAACCTCCAGCAAATTTACCCAATATCAGATGAGTTTTAATGTATGTGTCCTTTATGGGTGATCGATTACTTAATCAAGCCCACCTAAAACCCACATGTCAATTTTTGTCCATATTTACAGCAGGTACACTTACTGAGTGCGCCACCAAGAATTAGGACATTCAACTTAAGTTAACCTTTAATTTACATGTCGCGCATTATTTTATAACCATAAGACCATGAACAAACACATCAATGGTTAGGCATATCTTTCTCAATCCACTTCTTAGCTCTATTCTTATTCTGTTTGATCGATTATCTTTAGGTTTTCGCATTCAAAGAAGTTCCAAATATATCATTTAAATTTCATAACAGTATAGTATTAAAGCTAGTCACTTTCACTATATATATTGCACAATAGCAATGCATACAAGAGTAAATTTCCAGATTCCAATTTCAGTAGGTGACTTTGCTCTCATAATAACCAAACATATAATTTTGAAAGAAAATCAAAAGAAGCCAAATTGAACCTCGATATCAATGAAGTTGATATGAGATCCAAATCTAACTTAACCTTGGCAACTATCAATTAATAACCAATAAAGAATACACAAAGGGGACACAGAGTTTCGTACTTCATATGCCATTTCATCGGAGTTTCTTACAACTAAAGGTCGAGAAAATAAATGGGCAGAAACAGGCAAAAACAACAGCTATAACAAGCAATCAATCAATAGATACAAAAACCAAACCAAAAAAGAAACTTGATCAAAAACCCAGTATTTTAATATTTAGAAGGGATGAATAACTCAGATCCAGACTAGGGGCTCAGATTTGATATACACCTTTATAGAGAATGATGATGAAGCACCGCCATGGGGGCGCAAGACTGGGAGATCAGAGGAAAAGGATCCGAAATCAGGGAAAGCAGATGCGGATGACGAGGACTCGTATCGAGGACCGAATAGCCTGCTTCCGCCGCCGCCTCGACCACCACCAGGCCTCAAGCTTACCACCGTTTGATCACCTTGCTGCATACCTCAGGACCTTTCACTAGAAGATGAAATCTTCGGCGTAGACCGACCAAGGGAAATAGAGAACGAGATTGAGCGGCAACAACTGCAGACCCTGAACTAGAAGCAGATATAAGATTAAAAGGAGACACTTTACACGAGCGAGATAGAGAGATGCAATGGGGCTCGTGGATATTTCTCTCTCTTCTGAGAGTGTACGAAGAGGAGAACGGCGTGAGGCCGGTGGGTTCTAAAGAAAACCCTTCTTAGGCGAGTATATATATGAATATGGATTTCACTATTTATTGTCAAGATATTTTTTTTGGACTAAATTGTAAAATCTATTTTGTTATAAAATGATGTGTGAATTACTTATTAAAAGTAGTTATTACTTTATCGAGTATAAAATAAAAATCATTAAATTTTAAAATACAAAATGATTAGGTTAAAGAATTAAATTTTAAATATATTTTTTCACCATTTAATTGTAGAATCATTTAATGAATTTGATGAGTAAGAATTTTTTTATTAAATGAAGCTAATAATTTTAAAAATAAATAACTAAAAGTACACTTTTTAAATTTAAATGATGAAATTAAAAAAGATGTAATTTTAAAGATCACATGTATTTTAAAGCTATAAATTATTGAATGATTGTCTCCTTATATTTGTTAACTATACAAATTTTTTGTGTCATATAAATTTTAAAATAAAGGCTCATTATTTTATTTGCATATGAAAAAGTAATTTTATTTGAAATAATTACTTTTTAAAAAACTTAGAATTAAAATATATTTTTAAAAAAATTATATTTTTATTGGATTGAAAAGATACTTTGAATGTTGAGAAAAAAAAAAGATATTTTGAATATCTTCTCTCTTTTTGCTGGATAGATATTTTCAATTGAATATCTTCTAATTATTGCAAGGAGCATATTTGAGTAACGGTGTTTGTACTTCTTTGTTAGGAACAAATGAACTTATATTTCACCCAAAAAAAATATACTTATATTGTTATAATAAAAACAGAACTAATTGTGTTGCCAAAAAAACACCAAACACACAGGAAAAAAACTGGTGAAATGTTCCTCTCTGTACATTTCATTAGCCGAAACTACTTGTGTGTTGTTATAAAAAAAATATATCAATACTCTTACATAATTTTATATACAAAAAATATTAGTCAAATATATATATGTAGGCAATAAAATTTTTAAATAAGGATTTTTCATATGTCTTTTGCTTGAGCGAATTGTGTAAAGAGCTGATTTAGAAAGAAAATAAAGGTCACCAACAATTGAAAGATAAATAACCATGCAAAGAATTTAACATCAGATGAATGAAAAGAATTCGTATCGATAGACTCGTATGAGTAAAAGGAAATTCAAAAAATAACAATGTGAGTGAGCTTCAAAGTCATTCTTTTTTTTTTATTCCAATCTGTGTACAATGTATAGTTGATTTAGATTAAATGTCTTCAACCTAAGTTGCGCGTCTACCCATATCTGGAAATACAAGGGCTAGATACTAAATTTGTGAATCTAACCGTCTACCCCGAAATTTTAAAGGCATTAGGGTGAGTCCATTATGCTTTTTTTTTTGCTACAAAAATTTGAGGCAGGGGGTTGGGCTCACCCATAAGCCAAGGGTAGGGCGAAATCTCCCTTCCTCTTAGGTCATACCAATGTTGGGTAGGGCGAGCCATCAATTACTCTCAGGCGTTTACCTAAGCACCCAGAAGCTAGGATGCCTCCCCAAGCGCCGCGACTGGAGCCACAATAAAGTGACCTTCCCCGGTATCGATGAGAATGTCCAATACCTTTATCAGTTGAACTCACGGACGATGGGTGGGTTAGTCCATTATGCTAAATAGCCTCCAAATGTCACCTCTAGTGTTTTCTCGTTGGACCTTCTGCAAGTTCTCCCCATACATCGGCCTGGTGATTGGGCCTTGACTTTGTCTAGCCCAGTCTTTTTGAGGTTTTAAACAAGAACTTTTCATGTGTTTTAAAAAATTGCATCTCTAATTTGAATTAGACACAAAATTATAAAAATTTTATAAAATTGTATTAAGAGAATTTGATATAGATCTATGTCTATAACAAAATTGATTAAAATCCATTTCTGGTTTTTATATATTTTTGTAAATTAAGTCGGAAAGGCTCATCAACATTGGGTACAAATTTCCCATTAATAAAGTTTTTACATCAACAGCAGGATTTAAACTCATTACTTTATAAACTTTTATAGGATGTGAATCAATTATTTATAAATTTTATTATATGTAAATAATATCAATAATCACAGCAGGCCCAATATTTGCAAATGTTTTTATTGAAGAGTTTTCATACATGAAGTAACTCGTTCGTGACTGTTTTTTTTTTTTTTTAATTTGGACGAATGCTCCTAAAGAGTGGTGAGGCTAAAAAACGCCGAAGTTAATGTTACAAAGAGCATATATTATATTACTAGATTCAAAATCTGCTTACATGGAATGGTTGATTTAACAGAGAAGAGAAGGACAAACTTTACTAAAAGTGGAAATTTAAGGGATGAGTCACAGGTGAGTTAAAAGTTGAGGGAATGAATTGCGTCGAATCATAATTGAAAAATTGAGTTATAAGTAACTTAACAGTTCAAGGAATAAAAGATTAATTTTTGAAAAATTACCCAGAGGTCCCAGATAATAGAATTAACCATAAAATGGTCCCAAAGATTCACAAAATTACCATATAAGGTCCCAGGAGTAACTACTGAGGTTGTTAAAGATGTTCGTAAGGTTGTTAATGATAACCTCAGCAGCTACTTGTGGGACCTTATGGTAATTTTGTGAATTTTTAGGACCATTTTGTGGTTAATTGCCTCTGGCTAATTTTCACTTAATTTTTTGTTCAAATCTGTTTAAAATCAATGGTATCCTAAAAGTGTTAAAAAATGAGTAATGTCATAACTCATCATTAAAAATGTTAAAAATTTGGGTGAGTTTACTCATCTTTTTGATATTTTTGAATTAATATTGTTTTTTAAAAAAAAAATTGGATGCCTAGAGCTCTTACAAATTAAAACCTTACCCATTTAACTATTAAATCTTTAAATGAGGGAGAATCTCACTTCTCTGTGTATGGCGCCCACGTACGTTTAGCTTCTCTCTCTCTCTCTCTCTCTCTCTCTCTCAATCTTCTTGGTTCTGTCGTCTCTTCAAATTTCATTATTCTACACCGGATTTTTGTGTGTATTTAATGAACATAATTCGAATTTGCTGCTTCTTCGTTCTTCACACAGTCTCATCTCTTGAACTCTCTTCGATGATTGTATTTTATGGATTCTTCTTCAATGGATTTTTGATATTTTGATTGTTGATTGCTGATTCTTGTGGACTTATCAGTTTGGATAAATATTGATTATGATTGTTTCTGATGTCCTTCGAAAACTCTTCTATTGACTAGACATGCCCAAGCAAAACTAAAACCTTATTCAAAAGAATCACAAGTCTAGCTAAAAATAAAAGCGCAAGTTCCCAATTACCCGATGGATTAAATAATTACGTTAATCATTAAATGCAGAAAGTTTAAATTAAATCTGCTGATTTAGTCGTTGAATTTGAAAGCAATAGTAAGTCTTATTTGGGAGACTCCATACCTTCATATATATTGCCAGAAAAACCTTCAATAACGCATGCCCCTCCTCTCTCTCTCTCTCTCTCTCTCTCTGGTCTCTGTTTTTGCACATCTGAGATAGGGTTTGATCTGCTTATATATATAGAGAGAGAGAGAGACACACACACACACACACACACATTGAGGGTACAAAGAAGGAAAAATATTGATATTTGTGTGGGTTTAGATGGATGTAGAAGCCACAACCTACATACCTAACGTTGTGAAGGTAACTTGGCTTTGAATTAAAGTTGATTGGTTCCAACAAGATATATATATATATATATATAATGCTGACATATTTTAAACTCCCATGGAAGCAAGCCCCCATACAACAACACATCGTAGATCTGGAAGCAACACCTTACGTGTCCAATAATTATATATATATGTGTGTCATTCCAAAATAAATTGATTAATTCGATCTTTCTCAAAAATGTGTGCAATTCGATCATTCTCACACAATATTTATTATGATCAATATAATTAATTAATTAATGCTTATATATATTGTCATTCTATTTTTATAGATTTATCCGAAGGCCTTTGGTACATTGCAACATGGTATATATTCAACTCTTTTTTTTTAATAACTCAGAGAGTAATTAAGTCACTTTGGATACATGGGACTCTTTTTATATCATACAATGTGCAATAATTTGTATACTTCCTTTTGTTATTTATAGAAGTTACCCCTAAAAGAATATTATTCAAAGTGCAATAAGTCAGCTTGTTAGACCCCGTGTGTGTGTGTGTGTGTGTCATTAGCTAATTTATCCTATAAATGTTATTTTTTATCAATTTTCACAAGGTGATAATTAAAGAGTATGAGTTATATATATATATGATTTATTTGATAAAGATAGAAATGTAAATAATTTTTAGACAATTTTAACAATAACATAACTTTTCTTGATTTTTTTATAGCAGAAAGTTTAAGTGGGTCGAATTTTAAGGACCATCAATTTCTATTGACGCTAGTAAAGTATATTCAATTAATTTCATAATTTTCCTAGTCTCTGTCTCTTAAATATTCAATACCCTTATGTAAAAGGGTCTTTTAGGGAAAAAAGAGTGTCAAACATCCTTAACACTATAGAAACAAATAACAACCAACTTCATCAATTTCCTCAAATTTCATGCTAGTTAAAAAATAAATTTGATGTGGTGAGGTACACTTATTAAATTAACGGGATCCGTTGCGATATAAAATATTTTGTATTTTGCTAATTGTACAAAATATTTATAATAGGTGGTTATCGCCCTAATTTATCAACAATAGTTAATTCTCTAGTCTATGTCAATAATAATGGTGATATTCCCTGTTTAATTTATTAATGACACAGTTTTAAACCTTGGCTTAAAAATGCAGTCATTATGTTGAAATGGCTAAATCGTCCATTGGACCATCTCATCAGTGTCACAGTCGCACATATAAACAGAAAAAGTTAGCACTAATATCATTTTCATTTAAGGTAGATTTTGAGGGTGACAACTATGCATATAGTTGAGTTTTTTTTTTTTTTTGCCAATAAGCATATAAATTAAGCATACCCTAGTCTAGTCTCGTTACACTATACTCTTATATTGGAGAAAATATTTTTAATCTTATTTGTTTACTTATTTATTTATAAGTTATATTATTAATTTTTCATAGGTACATATATAGAGTATAATTTTATCTTTTTTAATTATTCTGTTGACTTTATTATCATGTAATAATACCAGTTTGATTGGCAAAAAAGAGATAATATCACTAATTTGATCTTTATTATAAGTCTACTCGTAGAATAAATTTTTGGTTTTAAATATATGTTTTACTTAAATATTATTAACGACTATTTTTCAATTTTACCCTTAATTTTCCTTGGAAAAATGAGAAAGAAGATAGGGGGAGATACATGTAAGAATTATTTGTAAATATAGAATGCAGAAAAATTTAATAAGTATAAACTTAAAATTTTTAGCAATTTAAAGCATATTAATGACTTAACTATATATCATTCCTCGATAATATGAAAATTAATTAAAATAGACTTATAATAAGTATCAGCGTAATAGCATATATTGAATAATGATAAAATTAAAAAGTTGTTAAATTTTAAGAAAAAAAAGTTTTTTCTTGATTCCATTGAAGGTTCTTTGGGTCGTCTTGCTCAACTTATTATACTCTATTCCATGTAATCCATGTAAATAATTGAATGCATATTTTGATTGGAAATGAAATGCATATTCAAAAATCAAAATAAAAAAAATATTAAAAGAACATGTAATAACAAAGTCAACAAAACATGTCAAAGAACATAGCTATCAGTAGAAATATATGGAAATGAAATTTTGAAGTATAGAAAAGCTATATGAATGGACTAATGATAAATAGAAAATATAGAGATAGGAAGAAGAATAAGGAATGAAGAATATTGAAAAAGGAAAGGGCAAGGAGCTAGCTAGCAAGGTGGTGGTTGGAGAAGTCACAGGAGGGAGGTCAGGCGGCGAGAGGTTGGAAAGAAAGGAAGGAAAGACAAAGCTTCAATTGATGGCAATGGTGACTCTGTAACCAACCTCATCAACCCTAACGTCGACCCATTGGCTCATCACAATATTAACCTCTTCGTCACTCCATACTCCATACTCATTTTCACCATCACTATCTTCCTTCGCCCGCCGATATGGAAGCCAGCGCTGGACTCGTCGCCGGCTCTCACAACCGCAACGAACTCGTCGTCATCCACGGCCATGAAGAGGTACTCAATCAATAATATAATCAATCAATGTCTACTTTGAAAAAATATAATAATTCATGTTTTGGAGATTGATTGGTCTATAATTTCATGCATGGTGTCCGCATCAGCCGAAGCCCTTGAAGAATCTAGATGGCCAGGTCTGTGAGATATGCGGCGACGACGTCGGTCTCACCGTCGATGGCGACTTGTTCGTCGCCTGCAATGAGTGTGGCTTCCCGGTTTGCCGTCCCTGCTATGAGTATGAACGAAGAGAAGGCAGCCAACTCTGCCCACAGTGCAAGACCAGATACAAGCGTCTCAAAGGTGTGTGTGTACGTAGATGTGTGTGTATTCAAATACATAGATATATATCATCTTGGAGTCTGATTTATATATAGGGAATATATGTTTATGATGATGAAGCATTGTGAGTATTGATTGATGTTGTTGTGCATTTTTGCGAATGAAGGAAGCCCTAGGGTGGAGGGAGACGAAGATGAGGAGGACGTGGATGATATTGAGCATGAGTTCAAAATCGCAGACGAGAGGAACAAGCATAACCATATAGCAGAGGCCATGCTGCATGGGAAGATGAGCTATGGAAGAGGCCCTGAAGATGACGACAATGTTCAGTTCCCTCCTGTCATCGCCGGAAACCGCTCCCTTCCGGTGAGCGGAGAATTCCCAATAGCTTCTCATGCTTATGGAGATCAGATGCTATCCTCTAATTCTCTGCACAAACGCGTTCATCCTTATCCAGTTTCTGAACCTGGTAAACATTTATATGTTCCCTTACTTACAAAACTATATATCACTCACCTATGTGTCTTCCTTATTTAAATTATCTTATTTTAAGTTATTTATATTGTATGTGACAACTACGTTGAGAGAAGTTTTATCTTACAAAATAAAAAAAAACTTTTTGATGGTGGTCACAAAGCACTATCGGCTTCGTATTTAGCATGTAAACAACAATGATGTGAAAGCATCTTATATATTAACAACCCTTCAAAAGTTATCTTAAAACTCTTACTATGCAATGCATTAATTGAGCGAGGACATATATACGTTAACCTCCCTCTACAAACCATCCCCTACACCTAAACACAATAGTCAATAATGACTCGTTGTATCGAGCTCCAACTAAGATGCCCTCACAGTCCCACGAAACAGGTTAGTCAATCGTTCAGTCGCTTGATAATATAATTCAAAAGGGGGGTTGGATAGCTCTTGATTCATTGAAAAAAGATGAGATTAAAATCTCTAACAATATTCAATGACAAAAGCAGGGAGTGCAAGAGGGGACGAGAGAAACGATGATGGCTGGAAAGATAGAATGGAAGACTGGAAATTACAGCAAGGAAACTTGGGGCCTGAACCTGACGAGGATCCAGATGCAGCCTTGTACGGGATTTCCTCTCTCTCTCTCTCTCTATATATATATATATCTGTGTCTGCCTGTAATTTTAATAGTTGACATATATTCCCAACTGATATATATATATATATATATATATATGGTGTGGTTGTTATTTGTTACGTTGCAGGTTGGATGAAGCGAGGCAGCCACTGTCAAGGAAAGTGCCAATAGCATCAAGCAAGGTCAATCCATATAGAATGGTGATAGTGGCACGTCTTGTAATTCTCGCCTTCTTCATCCGATACAGAATCCTGAACCCGGTTCATGACGCCATAGGCCTATGGCTAACGTCCATCATCTGTGAAATCTGGTTCGCTTTCTCCTGGATCCTCGATCAATTCCCCAAATGGTTCCCCATCGACCGCGAGACCTACCTCGACCGTCTCTCCATCAGGTATGAGAGGGAAGGGGAGCCGAATATGCTGGCACCGGTGGATGTGTTTGTGAGTACGGTGGACCCGATGAAGGAACCGCCGTTGGTGACGGCGAACACGGTTCTGTCGATATTGGCAATGGATTATCCGGTGGATAAGATATCGTGTTACATATCGGACGATGGAGCTTCCATGTGTACGTTCGAAGCACTCTCAGAAACTGCAGAGTTTGCGAAGAAGTGGGTTCCGTTCTGCAAGAAATTCACCATTGAACCTCGAGCTCCTGAGATGTACTTCTCTGAGAAGATCGATTACTTGAAAGATAAGGTTCAGCCCACTTTCGTCAAGGAGCGTCGGGCAATGAAGGTTTGATAAATAATTAACTTCTAACCCAAAATTTTCATACAAGTTATTTATATTAAAAAATGTAAAAAAATTATACACGCTTTCTTGAAGAATTATTATTAAATTTTAGAAGAAATATCAAAACCATTCAGAACATCATTAATTTTATTCTGATTTTTTGTATTAAACTTCTAATGATTTTGAATTTGAAAACGTTTTAAATTAGGATTTTTCAAAACTTATCTAGAATGTACTCCATCATTGTTTTAAGGCACTCCAACCATCTCGTAAAAATTAAGAAAATGGGGATAACTTATTAACTTTGTTTGAGAATTAAATAGAAATTGTAGTGAATGAGATGTGAAATAACAGCCATCTTAAAATTTTCAATTAATACCTTATACGATGACTTAAAATGAAGACCATCTATTTCTTTTTAGGAGGTGTGTTATAATTTTTATAAAATGCCCTTCTATCTTTAAAATCTAAAACTACATACATTTTAAAGGCGAAACTTATATTTCTGGCTTCATAGCTTTTTTGGCGCCAGCGTTGGAAGAAATAATTGAATGTATGTTGGGATGTTGGCAGAGAGAATACGAAGAATTCAAGGTGAGAGTGAACGCACTTGTGGCAAAGGCACAGAAAGTTCCAGCAGGAGGATGGATTATGCAGGATGGGACTCCATGGCCAGGCAACAATACGAAGGACCATCCTGGTATGATCCAAGTCTTTCTGGGTCACAGTGGAGGCTGCGACACCGACGGTAACCTTCTTCCTCGTCTGGTTTATGTGTCAAGAGAGAAAAGGCCTGGTTTCGCTCACCACAAGAAAGCCGGTGCCATGAATGCTCTGGTTCGGGTCTCTGCTGTGCTCACAAATGCCCCTTTCATGCTCAACTTGGATTGTGATCACTATATTAATAACAGCAAGGCCGTCAGAGAGGCCATGTGCTTCTTGATGGATCCCCAAACTGGGAAGAAAGTCTGCTATGTCCAATTCCCTCAAAGATTTGATGGCATTGACAGGAATGATCGTTATGCCAACAGGAACACTGTTTTCTTTGATGTGAGTGTCATTTCAACCATACCCAAATCCAATACTCAAATTTGACTTATTTAATGAACTTTCTGATACACAAGCTTATTTTGTAAATCACAAAGCACAGTTACAATTATAGTTATCTAATATGCTTATCTTGTATTGTAAATGTTCCCTGGTTTTATTTTATCTTTATATCCAAATAGCAAACCAATTTGATAGGACTTTCCTGTAGCTTTAGTCGATGTGCGACACTTGTATTCTAATGATCACTTGCTCTGTTGTATTTGTATGCAGATTAACATGAAGGGTCTAGATGGTATTCAGGGTCCTGTTTATGTTGGGACAGGATGTGTTTTCAGGAGGCAAGCTCTATATGGATACAATCCTCCAAAGGGTCCTAAACGCCCCAAGATGGTAAGTTGTGATTGCTGCCCATGTTTTGGACGCCGCAGGAAGCAAAAGCATGCAAAGGATGGTGCAAATGCAGAGTCCGCAATGCTACAACAAGGTTCTTCTTTACAAATCCCAATCACTCACTGAGCTTGATTTCCATATATTGCTATATTCTTACTTTGTCTGTGACTTGCTTTAGCAGGAATGGAAGATGATAAAGAGTTGCTCATGTCTCAGATGAATTTTGAAAAGAAATTTGGGCAATCATCTATTTTTGTGACTTCAACTTTGATGGAAGAAGGTGGTGTGCCTCCTTCCTCAAGCCCAGCAGCCCTGCTCAAAGAAGCAATTCATGTCATAAGCTGTGGCTATGAGGATAAAACTGAATGGGGAACTGAGGTAATACAAACAACACTTTCCCTGGACTTAAACATATTTTAAAAGCTTAAGTCTTAGGTTTAACTGATTATGCAATTGGTTTTATCATGTGCAGCTGGGTTGGATCTATGGATCTATTACTGAGGATATCCTAACAGGTTTCAAGATGCATTGCCGTGGTTGGAGGTCTATTTACTGTATGCCAAAGAGACCTGCATTCAAGGGTACAGCTCCAATCAACTTGTCAGATAGGCTGAACCAGGTGCTTCGTTGGGCACTAGGTTCAATTGAGATCTTCTTCAGTCCCCATTGCCCTGCATGGTATGGCTACAAGGGTGGTAACAAGCTCAAGTGGCTTGAGCGATTCGCCTATGTCAACACCACTGTCTACCCCTTCACCTCTCTTCCTCTAGTTGCCTACTGTATTCTTCCTGCTATTTGCTTGCTCACTGACAAGTTCATCATGCCACCGGTAGCAATTCTATTCCCTCTTTTGCTTCAAAACAATTCAACATGACTTGCTAATATGATTTAACATGCACATGATTCCATGACCATATACAAATGCTGATATCATAGAGTAGCTAATATGATCTATGCATTCAAGGCGTCCAATAAAGAAAATGTCAGAAACATTTATCAAAATCCAGTAAAACTCAGTGTATGTCAATTGCGTTAAGAGATATTAACAAAGCATATTGTAATCTGCCACCTAAAAGCTCAAGTTTTTGGGTTAAAATGGTCTTTCCCATAATTCAGATAATTAATACTTTGATGGTTAATGTACCAGATAAGCACTTTTGCCGGCTTGTACTTCGTTGCTTTGTTCTCTTCTATCATTGCCACCGGCCTGCTTGAGTTGAAATGGAGTGGAGTCAGCATAGAGGAATGGTGGAGAAATGAGCAATTCTGGGTCATTGGTGGTGTATCAGCACATCTATTTGCTGTCATACAAGGTCTTCTGAAGGTGCTAGCCGGAATTGACACAAACTTCACAGTTACATCAAAAGCAGCAGATGATGAAGATTTTGGAGAATTATACACCTTTAAATGGACCACTCTCCTAATCCCACCAACCACTATACTAATCATCAATATTGTTGGTGTTGTTGCTGGAATCTCAGATGCAATCAACAATGGCTACCAATCTTGGGGACCCCTATTTGGAAAGCTCTTCTTTTCCTTCTGGGTCATTGTTCATCTCTACCCATTCCTTAAGGGTTTGATGGGAAGACAAAACAGAACACCCACCATAGTTGTGATATGGTCAGTGCTCTTGGCTTCTATTTTCTCTCTGCTTTGGGTGAGAATTGACCCGTTTGTGATGAAAACCAAGGGCCCTGATACCACGATGTGTGGAATCAACTGCTGAAAAGGGAAAAGGGTGCTTTCTTTTATATAGCGATTCTTTTGAAATGAACATCTTTTATTAAGATGTGTAAATTCTTGATTGTAATATGGTGTATGATGATGCTTTGAACCAGAATGGGGGAGAAATGCATTAGGATGAATAAGGAATGAGTGGAATTTTTGTGTAGTACAGATTGCAGCTTCTCAGTTTGTAAATGTATCAAAGACATGTTTGGCTGAAATTTGCCCTAAGATTGGGAAGTAAATCAAACTAACAGATTTGTCTATTGATCCATTTGCCATCAAAACTAAGTCCAATATTAATGTACTCTATATGCTTATGATGCGAAATCCAAAAGCACATGTAGAAATAGCACAAGGAATAATTAAACAAAAGGCAACAACACGAAGACTAACTAGAGTGTTGAAGTTGAAGCACTGTTTTGATTCATCTGCCAAAATCAAATTAGAACAAAAATAAAGTATCAGCATGTACCTGGACAAAGTTTTATCTATTGCAGTTGAATTCTTTCAGCTCAAGTTAACCTCAGGAAAGAGAAACACACACACACACACACAAGCACACAGACAGAGGCAAGGAGGACAAATGAAATTGAGATATAACCTCCGTGGAGTGCAGAATTTTATTATTAGTTAGGCTTATTTATCAGCATCAGTGGACGGAAGGAATTTCTTTTTTTCTTTTTTGTTGGTGAAAGACAAAATGATATCGATCAACTAAGAGTTTACAAGGTAAGAAAAATCGAAGAGATGAAGTTAGAGTTAACAAATTTATAATAAAAGGAAGGGTCCACCACTTTGGTAACAATAGCAGAGTAAGACTTGGATAAAACGAAATTAAAAAAGGGCAAGTAAACAAAAAATTATTAAATTAACAGTCTTCATTGAGATAAATAAATTTAAAAAGATTACTCCAAAAGAGTTATAGATAAGCTGAAGAAGATATTAAATCTGAGGCACTTTGGAGGATTAGACGCCTTTCAAATAAAAATGGACAGAAAACTTGTTCATGATAGTAGCAAATCTAGAAAAATACTAATGGATAGCATCAGATGTGCGGTACTTTATAATTAATCTGAAGTTTCAAAATTTGTGAAGATGATAGACAGAACAATAAGTTCCATTATTGAAAAAAAAAAGAACTTGCTCGATCAATGCTTGGCTTCAAAATTTTAATCCTATAACTTGCGCCTATATAGACAGTTTCTCCATATTCATCCATTTAACAATAGTGATGCATGGTTCAGTCCTGTACTGAAACTGAGAAAAGAGAAAAGGCGTGTACAAGTAATAGAAGGAAGGGGGGAAAAAAGCAAAGGCTTAGCCTTGTTTATTCCCTCATGTCCAACGAGAGATTAGATGAGGTGGGATCATAAAAAAATTACGTATATCATCAAGTAGTGCCCCTTTAACTATCATGTCAAATTCAACGTAGAAATAGCAACCATTTTCACTGTTAGAAATTGAACCTTCATGGTCAAGATAGTAGGTGGCGACATCCTACCCTTCTGTTCCCTCGTTGTCATTTTTCCGTAGGAGAGCTGAAATAAAAAAAAAAAAAACAGCCATTTTTCTTTCTTTTTTCCCCAAAAAGGAAGAACAGATCTCAGTATCCTGAAAAAGATTGAGATTCATACTAAAGCGGCAAGATGAATCTAAACTGGAGCATCTGAGGAAGAGCGTCCAATTTCATAATGTTTTCAAATGTTGCCGTATAAACATTATGAAACTGAAATGTGAGACGCTTCTTCCACCTGCCTGACTTAACAAGGAGAGAACTTTCACTAATAATCTCCACGTCAGAGCATATTAACTCATATTATAGAGATGATGTCTCCCTGTTTAGGCATTTAACATATTTCTTAGACGCAAACTCTCCCCTGTTTCAGACATGAACTTTAGTTGCAGAATAACTTCAACAATAAAGTGACCCCACAACCATCGATTCCCATCCTTATGTGGACATGAGGTATGTCTCAGAAATTATACTAAAATGTAAAAATTTTTAATTCAGAAGAACAGCTATAAATGTCAACCCCTACCTCAGTCATCCATACTTGCTCGGCCTTCATTCACCACCCACCATGGAAGCTAGCACTGGACTTTTTGCAGGGTCTCACAACAACGAGCTTGTGGTCATACAAGGACATGAAGAAGAGGTAAATCACTGAAAATTAAAGACGAGTTTGAGTTATCGTACGTCATCAGTCTGCTTATGTTGGGCTTAACAAATTCTTTTGTTCGGTGCAGCCTAAGCCAGTGAAGAACTTAGATGGTCAGCTATGTGAGATATGTGGTGATTCTGTGGGGTATACAGTGGATGGAGATTTGTTTGTGGCCTGTGAAGAGTGTGGTTTCCCTGTGTGCAGGCCATGTTATGAGTATGAAAGGAGGGAAGGGACTCAAAATTGCCCTCAGTGCCAGACCCGATACAAGCGAATCAAAGGTATAACATTCAAGCATATGTGAAGTTTTAACACTTCCTTATATTGATTACAGCAAAATAACTAAATAATGCACAAGAAAACGAAGTAAAAATGGGAGCGAAAATTTCCCCCTGATTTAGCTTTTAATTATCGTTTTTTTTTTTGCTATGTAAAGGAAGCCCAAGAGTTGAGGGAGATGAAGATGAAGATGACGTGGATGATATTGAGCATGAGTTCAAGATGGAAGAGAAGTACAAGCTCATGATAGGCCGTGGAGAAGATGTCGAGAATGCTAAATTACCAGTAGTAATAGCCAAGGTTAGTTTTATGGTCTATGATTGATACAGAAAAATAAAAAATAAAAATAAAGGTGGTGAAAAGGGAAAAAGAAATATGGTTCATCAGCATATTTTTTGCAGTAATTTCTAATTGTTTGTGCGCAATATGCAGGTGAATGGAGCGATTCCCATAATTGGAGAACCTGGTATGTTTTCGAATTCCCTTTATATATCAATAGAATATCACATTTCCATTATTTCCAAAACTAAAAGAAACGAAAATACAGGCACTTGCTGATAATAGTCATAATGCTTTCAATGGAGCAGGAAATGCAAAGTTGGATGAAAAGACAGAGATAACAGAAGACTGGAAGATGCATCAAGGCAATCTCTGGCCTGAAACTGATGCATCAGTTGATCCTGAAAAGGCCATGTAAGCACCATGACTTATTTCTAGATTCAGAAACTTTGGAACAAATCTGAAAACACCTTGACTTGAAATCCAGGAAAATCATGAACTAATTAATTAACACTGTTGTTATACAAACTGATGCAGGAGAGACGAAGCTAGACAGCCACTCTCAAGGAAAGTAGCAATACCATCAGGCAAACTCAGCCCCTACAGGATGATGGTCGCGGCTCGGCTTATGATTCTAGTTTTGTTCCTTCAGTACAGAATCCTACACCCAGTGCCTGACGCAGTTGGACTCTGGCTTACATCTGTAATATGTGAAATATGGCTTACATTGTCATGGATAATAGATCAGATTCCAAAATGGTTTCCAATTGACCGGGAGACATACCTTGATCGGCTTTCACTCAGGTATATTAAATTTTTCTAACAGTGATTCTAACACGGACAAATATCATTTAAGCTCATGAGAACAGCAGTTGACACATACTGATCTAATTATTGAACAGCAACGGCTAATTTATAATTGCAAGTCACTAGCAACATATTTATATGTGAATATAATATTCGTTGATCTCCATACAAAGCTCATGTAACTTATAATGCAGGTTTGAACCAGAGAACAAGCCGAATATGTTTCCTTCAGTAGATGTCTTTGTCACTACTGTGGATCCAATTAAGAAGCCGCCACTAGTTACAGCTAATACTGTTCTTTCAATCTTGGCCATGGATTACCCCGCTAGTAAAATCTCATGCTATGTTTCTGATGATGGAGCTTCCTTACTCACCTTTGAAGCTCTCCAAGAAACTGCAGAGTTTGCGCGAAAGTGGACGCCCTTTTGCAAAAAATATTCTATAGAGCCTCGAGCACCGGAGAAGTACTTCTCTGAGAAGATTGATTTTCTAAAGGATAAGGTCCAGTCTACTTATGTCAGAGACCGCCGTACTATGAAGGTTTGCGTTATTGCTCTTAGTTCCTTCTCTCAGAATACCATAAAAGTTGTACAGAACAAGGTTTGACCGTTTCTTGTAACATGACAGAGAGAATATGAAGAATTCAAGGTCAGGATAAATTCACTTGTGGCTAAATCCATGAGAGTTCCCCAAGAAGGGTGGACTATGCAAGATGGGACACCATGGCCTGGAAACAATACCAATGATCACCCAGGTATGATACAAATCCTTCTTGCTCGGGGTGGAGGCGTTCAAGGAAATGAACTTCCCTGTCTTGTCTACCTGTCTCGTGAGAAAAGGCCAGGGTTTCAACACCACAGCAAAGCTGGTGCCTTGAATGCATTGGTAAACTAATCAAGGACCATTTGCTTTCTGACATTATAACTTCTCATTCTCAGAGGCTAAAGTAAGCTTGTTGTGACCTTTAATTCTTCCTCAATTTTCAGCTTCGGGTATCTGCATTGCTAAGTAATGCTACTTTTGTGCTGAACTTGGATTGCAATCACTATGTGAACAATAGCAAGACCGTGAGAGAGGCCATGTGTTTCTTCATGGACCTACAATTCGGAAAGAGCATATGCTTTGTCCAGTTCCCGCTAAGATTTGACAGCCTTGATAAGCATGATCGTTATGCCAACAGAAATACTGTTTTATTTGATGTAAATGAAACAATTTCATCTCTATATTTCCCTTGTCCATTGTTTTATTGTCAGCATGAGTGGAAATTTATACATGATCCTTCTTGTTTTTCTGCAGATAAACTTGAGGTGCCTTGATGGAATTCAAGGACCTATTTATATTGGTTCAGGATGTATCTTCCGGAGGAAAGCTCTAAATGGCAGTGAACCTCCAAAGACTTCAAAGCGCCCAAAAATGATAGGCTGTGGATGCTGTCCTTGTTTTGGATCACGCAAGAAGCTACAAGTGCACTCTAAGCATGATGATGGCAACGAAGATGATCCAGCCATGACAGGTGACCAGAGTTCTTTATAACTTCACATAGCAAACGTTTCTCTTATTATTCCCATTTTCATCTTAACACCTTTCCCTCATCTGACAGGAACAGCTGAAGACAAGCAGCTTTTAACATCAGAGATGAATTTTGAAAATAAATTTGGGAAATCTGCAGTTTTTGTGAACTCTTCCATAGTGGAAGAGGGTGATATTCCTTCTACCTCTAATCAGGCAGCCTTGCTTAAAGAAGCCATTCATGTCATGAGTAGCCGCTATGAAGACAGAACCCTTTGGGGATATGAGGTACTACCAACATGTCCTTTTGATTTGTCCCAGTCTTCTGCAGATGAAAAGATTGACTTACTGCTGAAGCATTTCTTCAACCATTTTCTCATCAACAGGTAGGTTGGAACTATGGATCTATATCATCAGATATTCTGACAAGTTTTAAAATGCACTCTCTTGGATGGAGATCCGTGTACTGCATGCCAGAAAGACCTGCTTTCAGGGGTACTGCTCCTATCAACCTTTCAGATCGACTCAGTCAGGTGCTTAGATGGGCTGTTGGATCACT
>JANTPZ010153497.1:0-10695 GCA_025593235.1 Vachellia pachyceras | reverse complement strand
AAAAAAAAAGCTTTTTTCGTTGTTTGGTTATTATTGTAGCTTAATTATTGCTAATAAGCTTCTTTGCTGCTATATGTACTGAGAACAATTAGCTGTTTGATTGAGAAATGACGAGTGGAAGAGATAAGCAAACAAGGAGGTTTCACGGAAAATTATGTGCCCTAATGTGTCTTTGGCGAAGGACAATGCATCTTCTTTAATTTGCCTCTTATTCATTTGTAAGTTAGGGAACACAGTGGGTTATATCAAGTCCCTAAACCCCACATACTATATGCCAACGCGTGGCCACCACTACAAATTTAATATAATAAATCTGACTACTTTTGATAATCTGACTACTATATACATGCATGTTACATGAGTGTTTACTTTGAACCGTAAGTATGTTGCTGTATGTGGATGTGACAACCAAATGGGGAAATTTATCGAAACATATTTGATAGTTATGTCTATTATGAATTATTCAGTAAGCAATAACATACACTTTGCTACAGCGTTACAAAATAATATTCATACTTGTCGAAAAAATTTATCTTACATATTTACTTTATAGATTGTAAGTCATATTAAAAAAATAAACTTTCACCGCTAATCTAAAGGTGCACAACTATGGGTGCATATTCATACTACACTGTGTTTTTCGTCTTCTCATGGTTGATATGTGCACTTTCAAAAGATTCATTCCGTGTATGATCCAGAAGAGGGCAATGACTCTCATAAGTCCTACAACACATCGTAGAGGTCATATATATCTTTATGTACTTTGATTCCTTAATCTTATGGTGTTAACTTGTTGAAAATATAACCTAAGAGTATTTAGTCTTGCGATAGATGAACTAGATCATGAAGTAAGCAAATTGTTTGAATCCTATTTGTTAAAACAAAGATAATTGGAGAGAGGCATCGTAATAGTAAAGCTTTGATTTAGACTAATAATAGAATTTAAAAAACGCGTTTGATATAGAATGATTCGAAAGGTTATTAAAAGCTGTTGAAAATGTATATTTATAAAATTAAGTGATCATAATTAAAAGCTTATATAAAATTAGAGGTCCGTAAGATACTTTCTGCTTGCTCATAAAACTCTCATGCATGAGTACGATAATATAATCTCGCTAATCATCGCAACTCACATACAACTTACGACAACTTACAACACACGTTTTCTAATTGTTGTGTGTATTTGGATGAGTGTTTGGACCCATAAACATATGTTTAACAGTGTTTTTCAATAAATTGAGATAATCTCTTTTATATTTTACCTAGTAAACCATAAATGCACTTTTCCACTGCTTTCCAAACGGGTTCGTTATTTAATTTAATTCAACCAACAAATGCTCGCTACATTTTGTTTTGATTATGTTTTATGTTTTCATTTAATATATTAAATATTAAATGAATTGGATAATTTGATAATGGCTAAGTGAGTGTTCTTTCATTGTCATGATATTAAAAGCAATTATATTCTCGCTAGATACTCTTATACATTAAATATTGACACATTTTTTAAAAAGATATGAACTTTTTAGTTCATCATTAACATTTCCCGTCAAGCTTAATCCCTGACGGTGGGCTAAGTTTGTGTTAACACTGATTTAGGATCAATCAGCACAACAATGCAAATGCCTAACACTCAAAAAAAAGTGAAAAAAAAACTGACAACAGATTAATATATAAAAATGATTTAATGAGTACTAACTCCGGGAGTTATCATTTTAGCACTCCTAAACCCTAGACTTACTAACAACAATAACAAAGCCTTTCTCATTAAGTAAGATCGGTTATGTTAAAATTAAAATAAATTAAAATAAATCTGCACAGAATACGAGAAAATAGTTTTATCTCGTGACATGTAAAATTGTCTTTGTAAAAAAAAAAACTAAACCTAACACCAACTTGGCCACTTTAATCAAACATAGACAGCATGTGTGTGAACATGAGACTTGTCATTGAAAATGGATCTTCCATGAGATCAGAGTCAAAGACAATATCCCTTATCTGCATAGCATCTGATGCATCACAAAAGGGTGTTTGTAGATATTAAAAAGAGAAAGTTCTGTTGTAATATGTCCTTAAAGTATATCTCAAGGATTTCAATAATATCTATCGTTTAAATATAATATCTTATGTATCCTGTGTGTTTAATTTTTAAATTTTGATATAACAAAATTTAAAAAAAAAACACTCCCCTCTATGCCTAATATAAAAGTTAAGATAAGTGAGCTTTTTCGGTGAAACACTGGGTATTTTAAATCTATTTCACTTTAATCTAGACGATTTATTGAGGGCTAGACTAATTTGAATCAAGTTAGTCAGGATTGCAAAGGTGGTAAAACTCTACAATAAAGTATTTAACATTTATCTCTTCCATACTACATGGGATTTAATTTAATCCTAATATAAAACCACATCCACTTTATCTCTAAAAATTATAATTATCCTCTAAAATATCTGTATTTATTACATATATGATTATAGAGTTTATTTTAAAGAAACTAAATTTATTTATTATAAATAATTAACTTAACTATTTTTTATATAGGAAAATTTGTTATTCATTTCTTATACTCCCTCCAGCTTTAAATGTAGGTTGGAGTTAGATAAAAGTTTATTTTAATGGTGCAATTTTAGTAATCAAATTTTTTGATGACAATAAACATATGATACAATTAAATTTTGAAGGGTTTAAAAGTACAATATTTTTGAAAATTATGCAATTTTAGCAACTTTGTTAAATCGGTCTAAAATTCTTTATAAAGTGAAAAGGAGAATAAAGCAATCCCAAATAAAAAAGATGGACATTTGAGATCAATTTAATAGAATTGTTAAAATTAATATCTTTTTAAAAGATTAAATCTATTTTTACACCTTCAAAATGTAATTATGTTAGACGCTTTTTGTAAAAAATTTTGATAGTACTTACAAGGCATCATATCTTTAATGTGTCTATTTGTACTAGTAGTGGGAAGCTATTTTTTCAATGTGATTTACTATTTATGAATTAAATTTATGAGAGAAGTTTTATCTCAACTTACATGGATGTGCTTTCTCAACGCTCACACAAACATGCATAAACTAGCAATGTTACTCAAAGGAGCATGAGTCCAAGGAATGAATAAATTTACATATATAACACTATGTCAAGTGGGCCGGATGGTATTTAAAAGATACGTTCATATAAATAGAGATAAAATTTATTTCACAAAACTTGATAATATAAAGGGTAAATGTGCAAATTTAATAATGAAGTTATTAATCATGAGCATTTTGCACAATTAATTTTATAAGGGTGCAAATTTAGCAATAATTAATTAATAAGGTGTAAATTTAGTAACACCGTTAACTCTCTTTAACTTCGTTAATCAACCGGTATATTTTACTATTTTTATGGCCTAAAATTTCAATCTGGGATCATTTATGTAATCAAAAGTACTCATTTTTGCTTAACTTCCTTCGTAAAAGTTGCTCTAAATAATTTTATTTTTAATAGTTATCAAAATCACTTATTTTTTTTGCTTATCTTCCAATATAAAAATTGCTCTAAATAATTTTATCTTTCTAATGGTAATCAGAATTACTCATCTTTATTTAACTTTTTCTCTTTTTTCTTTCTTACTCCTTTCTGCTTAATCTTTTTCATTTTTTTATTCTAAAAAATAAACAAAACAGTAGCTTTAATTACTATTAAAAGAAAAAATTATTTAGACCAATTTTCAAGAATGAAGTTAAGTAAAATGGATTAGTTTTTATTACTTAAATAATTTTAAAACGAAACCATAGACTCTAAAATATACCAGTTGATTAATCGTGTTAAGATAGAATTAACTACGTTGCTAAATATACACCATATCAATTGATTCTCACTAAACTTATATTCTTATTAATTGATTTAGATCTAATTCATTAGAAAATTAATTATGTTGAATCATTGTATAACTTTATTGCTTAATTTAGACCCCTTTGAGAGTTAGGGTTGGTTTGGTTTCAAGGTTTTGAAACCTAGGTTTCAAAACCTAGATTTGAAACCTAGGTTTTCTCTTTCATATTCTC
Source organism: Vachellia pachyceras (assembly GCA_025593235.1). Taxonomy (NCBI): domain Eukaryota; kingdom Viridiplantae; phylum Streptophyta; class Magnoliopsida; order Fabales; family Fabaceae; genus Vachellia; species Vachellia pachyceras. The sequence goes on along the minus strand of JANTPZ010153497.1, from coordinate 6,645 downwards.
TTTTTACTACTCTTTCTTACTTTCCTCTTTCTTACTTTTTCTCTCTTTCTCTTTCTTACTTTCCTCTTTCATACCCACTTTTTCTTACTTTTTTACCTCGAAATCTGTAAAAGCTATAACTTCCCAAACATAAATCACATTTCAAAACCTAGGTTTTACCTCGGAATCTGTGAAACCTAAATTTTAAACCTAACATCCAAACCAGCCCTTAATAGAAACAGGTTACGTTGTAATCGGAAAAAAAAAAAAGGAAACAGGTTACGTACGTGAATCCAACTCATTTAAATCGTTGTTGCCACTTGCCATGAAAAATCAATCAGAATCTGAAGTTTCATAAAAGAAGGAAGCACGCTCCAACTCCATCGTCCCCCACGCCACCTCTTACTCTATCGATCTCCCTTCCAATTGATTAATGGAGAAGGATCTCACAGTTCACCGGTCCTCATACTTCCCCGGCGGCTGCATGACCATGACTCTACCTCCGTCTTCCTCGTCCTCGTCGTGCTTCGCCGTCCACGACGAGTTTCACTACTCTCGCGTCCATTGCTGCGACGATCCCGAAGCCAACAACCACCACGCCCCCAATCATAGCAAGAGAGGAGGAAGATGGAGAAATCTGCTGAGGAAGTTCATGAGGGAAGGCAAAACCGCCTGCGGATCTAAACCTTTATCGTTTCAATACGATCCTGTTAGCTACTCCCAGAATTTCGACGACGGTCGCCACCTTCACGAGGAACCCCGACGCCTTCCCCTGTTCTACCCCGATCTTAGGTTAGTTTTCCATTACCAAAATCTCGGAGATTCAAACTATAGATTTACTACGACCAAGCGATTGATTGAAGTTTTCCCCTCTTTAATTAATCGTTGATCTGCGATCGAGTAATAATCTCAAGTTCTCAACTAACTTTGTTTTGATTTTTTTTTGGTTGCCTCTGTTCTCTATACTGTGCAGTTCTGGTTTAGCTCTGGATCGGTTGGAATCTACAGAAAAGCATGAATAGGTTGCTTATCCAAGTCACATCATATGGCAGTGCTGAAAACTGGCCAGTGCAGGTCAGGGCTACATTATCCTGTGTTCGAAATTCCCAATTCCACTTTCCCAGAAAGGAGAACAAGAAGATGCTCCGACGAAAGGGACCAGGGATTATTGTTATAATAATTATAATTATAGTTAATCACCATTAACGACGAAGAATGGCGGTAGAAATGAATCAAATCCCCCCCCCACTGTGATTGAAGTAAGGTCTCAGTCTGAGCAATTTTGTGTGAGTATTGTGGCATTATTGAAGGGATTTCCCAGATTGGTGAAGCATGATTAGTGTATTTAGACTTCTTGAGCTCTCAATTTCAAGAGATGTGGCCTCTGCTTTGTGGGGTATCCTTAAACGTGTTTCTGATACAACCAACGTGCTACACAGTGGTTGAGTACTTGTCATGCCCTTTTATTATTCTTCTCCGTATCATTATTATCAGTACCTTTTCTTTTGACTAAATCATACCCATTATCTTTAGTTGTGTGCAGATATAATCATTTTGATGTTTAAAATTCGACCATACAAGTTTTCTTGATGAAGCTTGTACATATTCTTACTCTGTTGTTTTGTTCATATGCTTGTTTAAATAAAAATTTGGGGAAAATCAGGAATAAATCCCCATTTTAGAAATTAATTTTGGAGTCATGAGTTCTTTATGTTTGACGTTACGTTCCTTAAATCAATTTTTTAAATGGAGATTTATCCACAATTTTCTTTTAAATCTTATTTGAGCAAATAATTTTCCCTTATTTGTGTGGATAAAGCAACAAGCCTTTCACTGAAAGCAAGCAGATGGAGATGCAAACAGTAGAAGCGCACTTTCTAAGGCCTCACTCCTTTTAAGGGATGTGTATTTTTTTTGGCAATATTTATTCTTATTATTTTTTATGACAATCCTTATTTTATTATTATTGTTATTATCATCATTATCTATACTAATCATATTAGAATCAAGATTATTAAAACCGGATCAGTGACTGAACCGAACAAGACAGTGGGTTAAGGGTCAGTGGGTCAGAACGGAATCAAATCGGGGTCAGACCGGTAAGGAATACAAAAATAAAAAAAATAAATATTAGCACACATTGACACAATAAAACTATTGAAAATTTTAAAAAAAATAAGTAGTAAATTCCATTATTAACAAAATAACAATTATCAAATCAATAATATACTTATAGATTATCTATCATCCAACATTATTTACTGTTTCAAAATATTCATTCTAACAAAATATAAAATATATATGGTAAGGGGACATTTTGTTTTTGCTTCTCACATTTTGTTTTCCCCTTCAAACATCAAAATGTTCTCCTTCATGTATTTTATAAATGGGACAAGAGCAATCAACATGCAACAAAATGACAGTATAGAAGGTTAGTTGGGAAAATACCAATTTGTATTCTTCTAGAGTGTTTTTATTTACACTATAATTGATCGTATTGTCTTCATTCATCTTAGGACCCTCTATTTTCTATCTGACATGTGTATATATGCCTTCCAATAATAAAGAAAATCTTAATCCCTCAAGCTGTGGTTCATACTTCTTAGCTTCTATTGTTCATATCCCATTTTAATCCAACAACTTCACCTTCATCCTACTGAATTTTGTAAATTTTTTTAAAAAATAAAAAAGATGACCAAGTCAACCCACCCAACCGGACGGGTTGATCGGGTCACGCCCGGGTTGACCGGTTTGACCCCAACCCGGGGTCAGAACCTCAACCGGACCAGACCAATGGTCGGTTCGCCGGTTTCCGATCCGAATCGACCTGTCCAATCCGGTTTTTATAACATTGATTAGAACACATTTGGATTTTTATAATTACAATATAGGAATATGAATGTATAAAAGTAGGATATAATTTGATATTTTAATTCTTTTATGATTAACTAAAAATAAAAATATAAGATATTTTATTTAAAGAAACTCTTGGTTTTACAAGATTCTATAAAAAAAAATAAAGGAAAGAGTCAAAACAAGGGATACATTCGTTGAATCTTGAAATATGGAGAGAAAAAAGGGATGCGATAAGAAAAAATCAAATAAATTCTACGGTGATTGGTGCCTTTTTAAAAGGAGCCACCCCCCCCCCCAAATATGTGTGCGTAAAACACTTTTTTTTTTTTAATTTTCATACATATTTAAATCTCGAAATAGTGTTGAATTTGACCGATTGCATCTCCTCTTTTCGATAATTTGCACAAGAGACATCGCGAGAACGAGGAAATTCGAGCAGGGTAAATACGGAACAAACAACTATAACTGCATGTTTCACTCAACATTTATAGGGCACGTACACACAATCAACATTTAAAAAAAAAATAATCTTTATCACATATTTATCTCAACTTATAACAGATATAACAACTCCCGGACGGTGAAAAACTGAAAATCTCGTTGTACGAAAACATCCGCCGTCCGAGAAACATATAAACAAAGCTAAAAAGAGTCACAATTCAGTGAATTCATCACTCACAAGGAAAATTGCTCCAGTCCAGATCAAACCCATTTGCATAAATAAATGCGAGTAAATATTTTTTAAAGAAACAATTTCCGAAGTGATAAAGTATTTTTCACAATAAAAGGGACGGTGATTAAATCTAAGTAAATAATACTGGAAGGGATATTAATTAAAAAGAGGTTACCGTCCCATTTCCTTGATATAAGAACCAATAACTTCTGATAATAATAATGCAAAATATATTTATAATTTTTATCAAATTGATTTGCTTGATGTGTAACTAAAATATAATGTAACGATACACAAATCAATATTTTTAAACTACTTAGTTTCCTTATATATATATATATATTATAATCTGATATTGGTATTGGAGTTTGTGACATTATGAGGTATTTTCCCTGTTTAACAAACCGCAAGCATAAGGTTTTGCCACCTTGAAATCTCATAATCACCTAAAAAGCGTTTTAGATGTTAAAGGCGACAACTCAATTACATATATGATCTTCACTTTGAACTGTTATAATCGATATAGGACTTGAGTGCATCCTGTCTATTACGTCTCTCTTCCCCTTCACCAACTTCGGGATCCCTTAGGGTACTAGATCTCCAACCGCGTATAGTATAACAGAGGAAGCATGTATGTTGTATTTGTATGTATTAGGCATTTTAAGCATAGTGGTCAAAGCAGGCGTGGAGGGAATGATTGTGAGCACATTGTAGGGCTTTTGGATGATGAACATATGTTAGTTCCCATCTAACTCATACTTGGATTCCGTCTTCTGCTTCTCTACTACTTGCTACTGCTTAAATCTGATTTAAACCCTTCAAATTAAAACATAAACTTTTTCAAACACAAAGTTATACAATCCATTATCTAACTCTATAACATGTCAATCTTATCCATTAGTATTATAGAATATTTTTTTATTTTTCAACCTTAATCATCTAGATTTTGACAGTCAATGATTTTTTTACTATTTCTTAAAATTTTATTTAATATATCTATCGTTAGTCGAGAATATTTTGTCCACATTTAACATTTTAACGTGAGTGTCTTTTATTAACGATCTAGAGTTGGAAGACTAAAGAAATAGCCAACACACAGTTGGTCTAAATCTCTTTGGGTCTTGAGTACGATTTTTGAAGGGATATACTTCTGCTGAGAAGGGCATTCACTCACTTCAAACGGTATATTTATCAGTTGCTCGTATATGTGATGATATGCTCGTTATAAAATATTACAAAAAAAAGACTAATTAAGAGCATATTTACAAGTCTGGTAGAGAATGGTTTTTACCGTGTTCGAGGTAAAATCTAGATTTTGGGAGAATAGTTTTTATGGATTCAGAGGCAAAAAATAATTTTTAAAAAGGTAATTTATGTTTGGGAAGCTATGGTGAGAATAATTTTTACGGATTCCAAGGTAAAAAGTAAGTAGGAAAGAGAAATAAAGAAAAGAGATAAAAGAGAAAATTTATCATAAGATAAGTGATTTGATAAGAAAATAAATTTTTTCAAAACTTAGGTTTTTACAAAACCTAAATTTTAAAAAATGTGAATACTTGAATAAAACTTAAGTTTTACCACAAAGCCTAACATGCTCCTAAAGGAGCCCTAAAAGGCCACTTAATAAAAAGGAAGGAAAATAAATTTCTTTGAATTTAACGGATTAAAAATATTTTTTTTTCATGTTTAACTAATAGGTTTCCTTTTTTTAAAAAATACGATTACAGAAGTTTTATTTTCTATATCTATTATAACATACAAAATAGTAAAATATTTAAAAATAAAATAAAAAATTAAGAGAGATTTATTGAAAGGTCCCAAGGAAGTTAGTTATTTATGAAAAAGTCTCAAAATGTTGTCAATGACAAGTCGAGGAGCACGCTTGATAAGTGGAGCAATTGCCATTGACAACTCTTGCGACTTTTTCATAAATAACTTCCTTCTTTGGGACCTTACAATAAATCTCTCAAAAATTAACACTGTGATTTAGACCTTACAAGAAATCCCACCAATGCAAGAACCATTGAGGAAATTAAAGTATCAATTTCTTTAAACTATCAGGTGCCTTTGAGGAAATTAAAGTATCAATTTCAATGGTTCTTGCATTGGTGGGATTTCTTTGGGGTTACCCCTCAAGTCTTTCCCCCTGATGTAATCCAAGCCTTTGAGTTTTTTAAACAAAAATTTAATGTTAGTGTAGAACCTGCCATTCCAGTAGAACTACACTATTTCTCTAAACTATTAGGTGCCTGGATATTCTCCTGGCAGTACTCCTTTTCTCATCAAGATAAAGATGCAGCTGTCCTCCCTATCCTACAGCGAATTCCTTTTATCCGATGGTGGGAGAAGTTCCAACTTAAATTTCTCAACCTTGCAGCAGTTGATAAATGGTTCAAAGCAAATCCTGAATACCTTTGCCTTTCGGAGCAAAGTATTTTCTTAAACCAACGAGCCAGAATTCAAACTAGACTCGCAGGGGTCCAAAGAAAACAGGAACTTGTGCAACAGCTTGGCTCAATTATTCAACTTCTCACCAATGAAGTTTCTTCTTCTAGCGGAGCAAGCCAAGAACCATCAACATCCAACTCTCAAGCGCCAGACACTGATGACGAAGAAGAGTTGGAAATCACCAATCTCGGAAATGATAGTTATGAATCTTTTGCTATTATTTCACTAAAACATTACTGTAAACTTTATGTCAATCACTGTAAACAAGTTGCCAGTTGACCAGGAATATTGCAGTGTGCAGGCCAGGAATATTGACAGGAATATTGTCAGTAGTCAGGAATATGGTCAGTCGCACTGGTACTATAGAAATAGTTCAGGTCACTAGCAAGTTCTAGGTCTTGACACTGTGCAAACAGTGATTCTAAAGCCTATATAAGCAGAAGCCTCCTTCATTGAAAGGCGGAAGCTTACTCTGCACTTCAGAATCCTCCTCTCCTCTCTTGTATCCCTTTGCTCTCCTCTTCTCTTCTCTTGTATCCCCTGGTTCCTACATCTTTGTAAGTGCCAATTTTATAAATAAAGTTTCTATTTTATCTACTTTGCATCATGTCTTGCATCTTCTTCTTCCTTTCTCTGAAGGTCTGAGTCCTGTGCGGACTACCGCCGCTCTCAGGTCCTTTTCTTTTTCT
>JANTPZ010153496.1:8484-39915 GCA_025593235.1 Vachellia pachyceras | reverse complement strand
TTGTCAATCAAGTGCTTGCAGTTCCATTAATTTGTTCAGTGGCACTTTACAATACCATAATATATTATTTCACAGAAGCTCGAAAGTTGACTCGAGCTGTCAATATATTTAACCACATGAAAAGTAGCAGAAATTTGAATTGCAAGCCTTCTATCAGAACCTATAATATTCTTTTTGGGGCACTTTTGAGCAGAGGAAGCAACTCCTATATAAATCATGCGTATATGGATACTATTAGATGTCTGTTTAAGCAAATGGTCAACGATGGCATACAGCCTGATATATTTTCTCTAAATACCATGATTAAAGGTTATGTGCTTTCTCTCCATGTTAATGATGCGCTGAGGATATACCATCAGATGGGTGTGGTTTATGCTTGCAAGCCTAACTCATTTACTTATGATTATTTGATACACGGCTTGTGTGCGCAAGGAAGAACGAAGAATGCTAAAGAGATATGCAATGAAATGAAGACTGAAGGCTTAACGCCAAGTAGTAAATCTTATAATTCACTTGTCAATGCTTTGGCACTTGGTGGAGAGATTGAGGAGGCAATAAAATATCTGTGGGAGATGACTAAAAGTCAGAGGTCAGCTGATTTTATTACATATAGGACTGTACTGGATGAGATATGTAGGCAAGGAAGAGTTCAGGAGGCAATGAAGTTATTGCAGGAGTTTCAAGAGAAGGACCTGGTGAATGAGCATGCTTACAGAAAACTACTCTATGTGCTGGAAGATGACTATGGGAATTCAGTTAGCAGAGTTGATCCAGGTACTGGGTTGCCTCTCTTTTGTCGTTATATTCAATCAATTCTATGTGAAAATATATTTAGTTTCAATGTCCTAAGGATCATTTCATCATATCTTTTGATAATACGTGTATAGTAGACGCACAAACTAATACAGCAGATGCCTTTCTATTTGTCATTCCATGTAATTGGGCGGTTCGTTGGCAATAACAGTTTTTCTCCTTTATGCCTTATATGATCAATCTTGTTAAAATCTGCGCTAATAATGGGTTATGCACTCTATATTACTAGGTTTTAGGTAATAAATTTTTAATTTTTGGCAAGAATGGGTAGGTAATAAAAAGTTGTATTGAGAATAGCTGCTGATGGCAAGTAGCTCTCCATCTTTTTCGCCAGAGAAGCTACATCAGTGTATTGATTGTTCTTCAGTAATTCTGCAACTTCTTTAATCCCTCCTTGATACCAAAATAATACTCATCAAGTCCAAATACACTACAAACTAGGTCCTAATTTTGCACTACAGATTAGGTCTTATATGAGGTGTAGTGTAACATCTCCATGCGACCTCAAATAACTGATTTTAGTGATTAGCAATCTTTTTCAAAAATTTCATTTCTAACATTTGGTAACAACTAAGAAGGTTTAGGAGTAATGTGTATCGGCTGGACCTATTTGATTTTTGTGTCTTGTTCATGTAGGAGTCATCCACAACAGCACTGTTGCTCATGACAGGGTCTATTAAAAAAAATGGATTTGTCATTGCCCGATGCAGATTCAAAGCAATATTCCCTTGGTTGATCCCGCACCTTGCAATGTTATTGATCAAGATTGAAGGCGATGGAACCAATTTTCAGAAGAATGGTTGAAGATAAGATGGTTCTCGTGTTGGATTTTGGGCTACATCAGATCAGATAGGTTATGATACTTGGGAGGTGAGAGCCCATCCTACCTTTCACTGAAGAAGTTGCAGTTACATTCATGGCAAGATTGAATATTGCTTTGGTATGAGCTTCTCAGGAGGAAGCAATATTCGGAAGAACGGCGACGCAAATCTAGTACAAAACGATTAGTATTCTCTGACCCGCCAAAAAAAATAGAAGTCTCATTGATCCCGAAGCGCAGAACATGCTGAAAAAAGGTTGGCTTAAGTTTGTAATTTCGGCTAAGTTGTTGTATATTAACTGTTTCTTGTTGAAATAACTTATTATAGGTTTCATTTACCACTTCTTCCCACATTTTGCCAAGGGAAATGAATTTGACCTTTCGTTGTTTGTTTATTTTATCGGCTGAAGTGAAATTTTTTCGCTCAGAAATATATAAATCACTCACATTTTGACTATTTATTTATTCCGTTGAGGGGAATAATTTTCACTCAAAACCGCATAGCTGATGAAAGATATACGTTGGTTACTTTGGAACTGGTTTTCGCTTGACTATGAGTTTCAATTTTAAATCCGTGTAAAATACATAAAGCGTTTTTGAGAAAACTATTTAAATTGGGCTCGATTATACTTCAATATTACCTCAGTTAGACTATCATATGAAAAAATATATATTTACGCATTACATTCCAAATTCAATGCAACTACAGGGTAAATCGAAGCAATACTTCGACATATACTAAATTTCCCCCCGGTAAGATGATGATTTGATGATTGAATTTGAACCACTTGATGTTATCCAGGTTTTCTGTTTTGTTTGGAACACTACGATGAAATTACCCATCTCGTTTTCTACTTCAGACGTCTCCTGTCAGGAAGTTGTAGAGTCGTATTGGCTTAAAGCTAAATCGCCATAGTCGACGAACGGTTAAATCCATGGAAAACAAGATTAAAGATGGTACCTTTGGCTAATAATGTCGAATAGTTATTGTAATAGAGCTTGTTGCTACTAACAGGACAAATTTTGACATGATATCAAGCCCAGGAATAGACCCAGACGCTGACGTTTATCTCCCTACTTTCGTGAATATAATCTGTGGGACTCAAAACCCACCAGGTGGAAGCACCATTTACGCCTAATGACCCTGACTAATTCTACCTCTAGTTCAACCTCCTTCATATGGAATAAAAGGGTAGGTAAGTTTTTTTAACACTTTGGTTAACGGCTTGATACTGCAAAATATTCTCAAAACAATGTAATTTCAATCACGGAGTTTCTTGGAGGGCTACGGCCATGTATACATGATAAAAAACTTGAGCCTGGTTGCATGCTCAGATTGAAGCCGTAGCAAGTATGCTGAGAAGGGTATAACATATACTATATAAATTATATCACATAGAGAATAATTCTTCATAACAAGAAACTAAAATTCGAACAGAACAGGGAGGAGCCAAATTTAGGAACAGAACAATTTCGAAGGTAAAAAAAAAAAAAACAGAGCCTACAACATAAGGGTTTCTTTCACAGGTGACGACAAGCGACAACCACAAACAGTGGTGATCACGGTGAAGAAGTTTTACTATGCGGCTTTAGCAGCTAAAGACTGAAATAGATCAAGTAGAATGAAATCATCCAGATCTCCTTGTTCGTCAAGTTTGATCTCCAAAAAATTTGCGAGCAGACCCATTTCTTGATTTGCATGAAGAGACTGAGTGGGCAGTGATCTGTGCCTCCTCAATCTCATGATCTCCCTTCTCCGATCGTGATCCGCCATCCTACACCACCAACAACGCAAATTATGAGGAAAAAAGAGAGGGAAAAGAGACCATAAATTTGTCCATACAGAAAAAGAGGGGGGGGGGACATAAAAAAGGAAGTACTCTTGGGGAAGAGAATCATGGAGGGTTAGGTTTATCCCTGAGAGACAGAGAGGAACACCATAGGTGGCTCGGAGGTCAAACATGGACTGCATTTTTTTTTTTTGTAGGTGTGGGGAGAAGAGAAGCTGCAGAGAGAGAGAGAGAGAGATTTGTTAATGATCAGATTGAGGAGCGTATGAGAGAGCATTTGGGGGGTAAAGTGCAGTGTGAAGCGTCCTATCCAGGAGGCATTTATGGCAGATGGATCAGATGAAGAATGAAACAAAAGGTGGTAAGGTACTGTAAAAATCTGTAAATTTTGGTGAGCATGGACTCAGAAAGAGGCCACCACATAATAGGTTCTTTCCCTCAGCTTTTATCCCTCTCCTTTCACTTTATGTCTGACAATGAAATCATCCATATCAATAATAATGCATCAACTAGTAAATATATCCCATTAATAAAAAATTGATTCATAGTTCAAATCATATTGAAAGTAGATATTGAGGTATGTCCTGATGTGGTAAATTCTCAAATCCAACTTACATAAATTTTTTGTATAAAAATAAAAATAATAATACCTCTAATTTGAAAGCTATCCTAATCTTTTAATGCGCAGATACATGTTCATTTTATCCACTTAATTAAGCATCCGCATCAAGTAGGAGGGGTGGATAAAAACAAAATAAAGTACCGACAGTATATTAAATAATTTTCCAACCTTTTTTTAGCTCTCAATATACTTATTTCACTAAAGGAATATAATTAACCTTTTGTACGTAATAAGTATATTTTAATATTTTCATTGTATCACTACATGTACATTAATTTTTATAATTTCAATAAACAAGAAAATGATTTGAATAATTGCATGAATTTTTTATTGAATACAATACATATTGAAAAAAAAAACACATGCATGATTATGTGCCTGTTTGGAACGCAGTAGAGAAGTACTTTTACGCAAGTCGAAGTAAATATGTGAAGGGGATTATCTCATTCTACGAAAAAACACTATTAAACGTGTATTTGACTTTTAGAAACGTTCCACACAACAAGCCCTACATGCAAAGAATCTCTCTGGCACTTTTCTGTTTTGTTGGAAGCACATTTTATTCTCAAATAAACAGGTACCAAACAGAAAGACACATAACTCCTTTGGATTTACTTACGGTAAATACATCTATATGAATGAATAAAAAATTTATTTTATATATTTACTTCATAAATTATAAAATTATTGATAAATGAGTCAATCGAACAAGTACTTCGTTTTAACAATAATAAGGAAAGTAAATTAGAAGCTGTTCCCCTAAAAAAAATTTCTACCGACCTTTTTGGCTATTAGAATTCAGAACCTACAGACCAAGGCAGTTCACCATTCGCTCTATCTTTTATAGCCTCGTGACGTTCTCCAAACATGTACCAGCGGGTGTGTTTGGATGAGTGTTTGTATTCTTTAAAAACATGTTCAACACTATTTTTTAGTAAATCAAGATAATCTCATTTATATATTTACTTCGTAAACCGTAAAAGTATTTTTTTCACCGTTTTTTAGTGGGCATAGTCTAACAATGCCTCTCGGTTTGCACCATACACGACATGCCATTTACTGTGCATATCATGAGATTTCCGAATGAATAATAAAATAAAAACAACCCATTAAATCTATACCATCATTTATGACTGGTTAATTGTTAGTTTTTTTTAAAAAAATAAAAGCATACTTTTTTTGGGGTAACAAACAGGCAGTGAAGCGTTGGCCAAAAACAAACAAACAAAAGCAGTGAACAAGATTGTTACATGGATAATGAAATTCTGAGAAAGCATAAAATACAAGAGCATACAAACACTAACCATAACAAGATCCAAAAACACACTAACTACGCGACAGCAAAGTTAAGCTGCACGTTTCAAATGAACGGCTTGTTTGCATCCTCTCCCTGAAACTTAAATTTGGTTTCAAAACCTAGATTTTGTTCAAGTACAAAAAATTTTCAGTAAAGCTATTTTGGTTACAAAATCTCGGTTTGAAACCTGGTTCTCTCTTTCTTACTTTTTCCTCTTTTTCCTACTTTTTCTTCTTTCCTCTTTCCTGCTTTTTTTCCTTCTTTCTCTTTCATCTATCCTACTTTTCCTTTCTTTCTTTTTCCTCTCTTCTACTTTTTCTTTCTTTCTTTCTCTTTCCTCTCTTCTACCTTTTCTTTCTTCTCTTATTTTCCACTTTTCATTCTTTCTCTTTCTTCTTTCCTACCAACTTTTTTTCTTTGGCCGTAAAAGCTAATAACTTCCCAAACATAAATCACTTTTCAAAACCTAATTTTTGTCTCGAAATCAGTAAAGACTATTTTCTAAAATTTATTTTTTAAAACATAGATTTTACTTCAAAATCTGTAAAAGCTATTTTTAAAATAGCTTCCAAACAGGTCCTCATGCTAACCCATGCCTCGGAGGTGTTCGTTAACGCCAAAATGCGCAGGCCCCACTGGATTGTATACCAGAGAAGCTTCAAAACCAAGTTACAAAATATTCACTTCTGAACATTTTGATTTGTTATTAAAGAAAAATAAGATCGAAATTTAGTGTGAAGCAATCAACTACACAAGAACCAATGTAAAAGGGTTCAATTTGGATGATCAAAAATATTATTATAGGTAACTTTCTTTATATTTATAAATTAATTATCCAACTCTTATTGTGTTTAGGACCGGATGAGATAAAAGGATAAATTTATAAATAATTAATACTCCAAAATGAAGCAATGAAACAATTAATATCCATCGCACTTCCTGAAGATGCATGGCGGATTGTAATACAGCGGACCGAGGCCATTCAACAGCTGCACTCCTTTTGCTTTTGGATGAAAGACTGGAGACTTCAAAAAAAACATTCAAATTAGATCAACCCATATTTCACAAAAACAACCATATCTTGTGAGGAAGAAGCCAGAAGCAAATCATGGGGTTGAGTTTAACCAAGTGAGTTGGTTTTTCACAGTGTAATAAATTAATATTAGAAGTCCTACTAATAGATGTACTTACCTTTAATGCTATGTGGTGCCTCAAATATAATTGCTTTTGGCATAAGAATGTATTTGTATAAAAACGCAACAAAAAAAAAAGCCAGGAGCAAATGTTTTGACTGAGCATCCAAATCCAAATAACAAGTGGGGGAAAAGGTGAAAAAAAGGAATAAACAGTTGCTAGTGTTCAATGTAAGTGGACACGACCTCAAGTCTACATCTACTATTATTCGGATAGCTTTCTCCACTTTCATTGAAATAATGGTTGATTCCCGGGAATAATGCATTATTAGTTATGATGACACTAAACTAAACCATGCAGCAGAGAACACAGCAAAAGCGACCAAAAAATGTAAAGCAGCCTTGCGACAGAGGCTGACATAAGAGAAGTGACCTCATCACACATGAACATAACCACGTAAGCACAAGATACAGCAGGGGTCCTATTTGGGGGCAAACTTATCAACCGTGAGAACAAGATACGGAATAGGTGGATTAGAATTGGAATCTATAAATGGAGGGCTTCGCAGATAGGGTTTAGAATCACAGAGAGAGAGAGAGAGAGAGAGTTACATAGCATAGTATATAGCATGAGCATGAGAGGTTTGCTATGCAGGAGAGATGACGCCGTTGTCTCAGAGCATTTGGAGCATGGACACCATCTTGCTGGTGGCTCTGAGCTGATGGCATCATCTCTCCTGCCTAATAAACCTTCCTCTTGCAGTGGCTCCAAGGAATCGATCCCCAAGCACAGGGCCATTTCTCTGCTTTCCGATTTCCTTTTTCCTTCTCTCTGTATTTGCATATCCATCACTCCTACTTCCTTTTGCAGGCATCACGCAACATTCCTCCATACAAGAATATTTCAACTTGTTTGAGCGAGAGTTTACCATTTTTGAAATCCATGAAGCATTCTATGGCAGTCTTATGTTTATATTTTTTCTGTAATCAATGCCTTGCAGGCTTCTGAAGCTTCTATCTATGATGCACTGAGAGTTGCATGAGGAATTTGGGATCTCTCTGGAGAACCGTATCCAGTTTGCCAGGAAACAGGAGCACACCAGATCCAGGGGGGGGGGATTTTAAAATTCGCGCGTACTTCAGAAGAGGAAGCCTAAACCGAGTTTAGTTCAATTGCCTTTGCTTCCTTTTGTAACACAGTTCTTATAATCCTGTCAAATCGATTCGTCGAATACAGAATACAGAGACTCAAACTATAAACATTTCGCCGGTTTCTCATGTGAAGAGTGACTCTAGTTGATGCTTCTCACCACATAATTTGACCCCGCTAGATCAGGAGGGTGGGCCATAAATCTAAATGTTCGTAATCTACAAATTGATTGATATGTATGTATGCATGCATGCTGCCGCCATAAGTTTAAGAATTAGAAGAATATTGTCAATTAAAAAATGCATAAAAAGGTTTATACCGATTTGTTAAGTACTATACTCATTTGAGAATGATAAGTATTTTTACCATTTGCAAAGTAAATGTATGAAGAAGATCATTTCGTTTTACGGAAAAATACTGTTGAACACATGTTTCGCTTTTCCAAACGCTGTTCCAACAAAGCCCATATGTACTAATGATTAAAACTAATTACCCATTTCTGAGCACTTCACATGATCTACAAGTGCTTCTTTATCTTCGAAATTCAGGTCGCAGCCTCAGGCAAGAAAATCTTGCAAACGCAGCCAACATGGCAAGGGAAATTAATCAAACAGCTCGCATAAAGCCGTCCATCTATATCGCAGCTTGCCGTGAGTGCTGGAAACGACACAATTAAACTTGAACAGTTTTCTTTATTAACAAATTCCTTGGCTAACATCTGACAAGATGGCTTTATTATTATCTACTGTTACAAAGTGAGTGCCAATATATTTTAAAAATATGTTAGGCTTTTATGTATTATTTACTTGATAACATATTAATCACGCAGGCCTCAGTAGAAAATCTGAGCATGCAACGAGATGGGCAAAAGAAAAGGAAATCTCTGAAAGAATGATTCAAGAGTAAATCTCAACCTGCCAGCATCTATATCCAATATTGAAATTCTGAAGTTTATCAGTTTCATGAATTCAAAGGATCAAACCAGATGGGGATTCGTAGAATAAAAACTTCAAAACAACTAATACTTAGTTGAATAAACAAATGATGATTGGAGCAGAGCAGAATGCATCTTCACTTATCTTGGCTTGAACCCAGAGATAATCAGTAATGTGAGACTTGCAGCACTTGTGGTGAAGAATAGAGATCCTGGTTTACGGCTGCACAAAATGTCATTCTCAATCAATTGCCATTCCACATAAAACTGAAGTTCACCTGTCACCTGAATATATATTCATCACCCAGAAGTAAAACAAAAGAAAGATGAATGACAAAAAGTGACCTACGTAACCAAACCCCTTGAGATTTAAATTCACCTACATGTAGCACAATTAGAAAGACTCAGGAGAAGAGAAAATCAGCAGGGGGTGAGATTCAGGGTATACCTGCGAAATTATTACAATTCTCTATCAATGTCAAGTGCTTTCGCGGAAGCCTTCTCAGCTTCTTCCAAAACAAAGGCTTTTAATGATTCAAGATCCCTTGGGCCTGAGCGTTACACAAAACGCAAAAATTAATATCGAACAAGAGGAGAGGAGGAAGTAGCCAATATGAGTATCCCACAACCAAAGCATAGACCAAATATGACAGTGACAAGCACAGATATTTTCAGGTTAACACAACACTCAAATCAAGCACAGATATTTTCAGGTTAACACAACACTCAAATCAATGCCTACTTGATCCATCCCTCCAACAACCACCTGTGACTTCAATAATTTTCAATGTCAACAAAGTCTCAACAGGAATAAGTTTTTAATTTCAATATTATTCATGATCCTTAGAAGTAGACCAACTCTAAAATCGGAAATTACAATGTGACGATATATCTTTGGCAACAATCAAACTCATCCGATCATATTCTTAAACACAAGTTTGGAGCATATGGATCAAATTGATAAACATTAACAGCGAGCATAAAGTGGAATCTACGAAACACGTCTCCTCCAGAATGGAAAGATTTTAATTACCGCGGTATCTGGCAACTTCTTCGCCATCATAAAAGACTTTGAAAGTGGGATATGAATGGATATCAACTTTGCCACATACTGGTTTGTTCATGCTACAATCTACTTCTCCAATCTCTATTGCATCTTCTCCTTCCATCTCTTTCCCCAAATCATCCCATAGTGATCCCAGATTCTTACTGCCAATAAGTGTCATGGTTACAGGTAAGTGAGCAGTTGAAAATTTAGTGGAGCTTATTGCAGAATAGAAGAAAGAAAGTTACCAATGCTTGCACCAGGGAACGCAGAATTTCACAAACCACGCAGTATGTTGCTCCTTGATCTAAACGAAACGAACAAACGCAAAACAAAGGTAATTGAAAAATACGATCGTAACACTAATAAGCGACGTGCTATGCAATAACAGTTTCATGCATACCCTCAAGCGCATCAAATTTTCCCATCCAATCTTCACTAGAAGAGGCAACCATAAACCGGCAGCAACTAGAATATTGTTTCCAATAATTTAGGGTTTATGAAGTTTGTATTCTTTTTTTTTTTGGTCAGATGAACGGCGTCTTCATAAAGATTTGTTTCCATATGATTGCCACAAAATAATAAATAGCATAGGTAAGTAAATTTCTATCGATGAGAAACAATAGACAGAAATTATCGCGGGATTCCTTTCAAAAAATATAAACAAAGGATTTTTCATTCAATCAAGTTTGACGGTAACAGGCGAGGAAAAACGTAGATATACCTTATCGGAGAATGTATCGGCGGTTAGCGAGATAACCTCAGATTGAGCATGATGAAAAGCTAGACTGAGGAGAACGAGAAGGAGAATAAAGGAAGTTCGGTGATTTCCCATAGCTGATCTGGGACGTCTGGGACTCTGGGTGGTGCGGACATCTCTCACCCTCAAAAGCACCGAGGGCTAAACTAGTTCGGAGAGTCTTGCCAAAGGCACGTGGGTTGCACGTGTTGAATAGTTGATGCAACGAAGCAAAGCTATTTGAGCTGGTAGAGTTTTCGTGTGTCTTTAAAAACTGCTGGAACAAGTGTATTTTAAAAAATAACTTTAGTATAGTATATTTTATTTATGTTTAGATAAATTGTTGGTCAAAATGCAGTTACGTCTGGATAAATTATTAATTAAAATATCTTTTGATAGAATGCATTTATGTTTATATAAATATGGAAGAAGTGACTTTTAGATGAAAATTATTTAAAATGGCATGAAAATTATTAATACATATAATTATTTTATATTCTGATATAAAATTATGGAAGAATAAAATGCTAATAAATACATTTAGTTTTTGTTGTTTAATTTCTTTAATGATTTTAATTTAGGAAAATAATAATTATGCCTAGAAACATCAATTTAATTATAGTTATGTTCCTGACAAATTTTTTTCTAAAATAATTAAAATTAAAAATTGCATATCAAACTTTGAAATTCAAATTCGTAAGGCTAAATAACAGAGAAGATATGACCACAGCAATTTTTCTTTGTTCAACAACCACAGCGATTTCATAGACAACGTATCTGGCGGTGGTATCATTTAGGGTAACAGTATTAATTTAAAGAGTAAGGTCCTATTGTCCCTTCAGGGACATGACCTCCGATGCAATTGGAACGATACAAAGAAGATTAACATGACCTTTTTTTTGTGATAGAAGATTAACATGACCTTTGTGCAAGGATGACAAGCACAGATGCAGAAAGAGACAGTAAGGTCCTATTGCTTATAGAAAGCGCAAAAGGACGAAAGATAAATAATTATATGATATTATTACATCGGGATAAAATGTACTTGAACAAACGAGGCGACTCCGGGGGCAACAATACGTCACATGTATGTTCGCCACATGGGCATATACACAGGAGAAAACGCTGGCTCCTACAAAAATTCTCCCCATCAACTACGACGATTCTCTAATACCCCATGTAAGTCTACTCATCTGGGCTTTGCGATGTATGAACGAGTTTTTCATTCTATTCTTCTTGTTTTTTTTTTCAAATAAGGGAATATGAATAGCAGCAAAAGAGGCTTAGAAAAACTCAAGTGTGCTAGTTAAAGTGACGGGAGGATTAAAGTTGACGCGACTTGCTTTGCCCTGCAGAAGCAACTCCGGTAAGGCGTTGGCTTCTTTGGCAGAAACCCCTTCAGCAGTCCACAAGGTGACATGAGGCCATGCGTTTTTGGAAACAATCTGTTCACCTTGCAATGAGCCGGGACAAGCTTCAAATGCAGCCATTTCGTCTGAGAAAAGCAAAGCTTTCAACTCCACCGGGACCTTTTAATGCAAGAACGCCCCATAATCCGCAACAGCTTTCACGCCATGGCTTCTCTTGTGGGCAAGTGTCACTTGGGCTTTCTGCAGGTTCTCTAAACTCTTGCCTTCAAATAAAGCTTCAACTGAAGGATTACTCGAAGCCATCTGAAATAAAAATAAATAAATAAATAAATAAAGAACGCTAGTGAAAGCAAAATTATTTTTCAATCAACACGTTGGGAAAAAGAATAAAAAGCAACTAGAAGAGCAGAAACTTTACTTACATCCTTAAGGACATCTTGAATTTCTGTAACGAGCAGACTGAGCGCAGCAAAAACAATGGTTCCAAATTTCCTCCTCTCAGTGTCTGGTGGTGTGTAATCACCCTTCGCAATGTTCCTTAATTGTTCCGACACTTGCTTGACGGCAATCTCAAATGGAACCTGCAGATGTTTAGGGAAAACAATAGCGTTTTAAGCATAAAATTCTTTGTTATGGCTTCTGCAGCTGCAGAAGATTTACTAACCTGAATTGAATTAAGATACTCAGCATTTCCAAAAAGAATCTCATGTAATCGTTTCTCCCACACGGTCCATTCCCCGGCATAGGATCCCTTGGCAGACTCTAATCTGTTACCACAGTGATCAATTTAAGATTGTTGCAATCTCAACTATGAACTGAAAATCTCAGAGACAGGGTCTAAAGTAGGCTTATAGTCAATATTGCATTATGCTACACATGCTTCAATTATATGATGGGAAAGAAAACATTCAGTGCACTATAGCCCAAGGCCCTTTGAGAAATCGTGGGAAAATTGATGTCATTATTTCCACATTATGCAAGTAAAAAAACCATAATATTGACCTGCCATGTCTCTTAGTGTGAAGCTGATATAGATTTATGCCCTCCTCCAAAATGGACTGTACTGGCTGAGGAAGGGGATTCTTGCACAATGGCAAAAACATAGCAAATGAAGTAATGATAATGAGAGGATGTACGGAATCATCTATTTCATAATTTTGTACTGTATTTACAATGAAACTTTGACCTGGGTATCTCATAAAAATAGGGATGTAATCAGAAAGAGAAGACTTCAATATGAAAACATAGGGCGCCCATGACACACATAGATAGCCATTGCAATACAACATACTTGAAAATTAGCCAATTTTAACAGCAGATAGGGAAGTCACCGGGGGTCCAACAATGGAGGACTATTGGTCCAGAAGAAAGAGTAGAGGTTAAAAATAAAATAAGACAGAACATAGAGGAGCAAAATAAGGGGGTAAACTGTAAGGTTTACGGGGTCCTAGTTTTGCTTGGTTGTACTGGAAGTGTGTTTCTTTAGTAAGAATTAAGTCCGTCAGTTCCTCCTGTTTGATAGTGTTTTGAAACTGTAACGTGTTTTCTCTCCATCAGAGTCATTTGTAGTACCTCCGTAAATCCTTCTGAGTTTTGAGCTTTGTTTCTGGGTTTTGTGTAATAGGGTGCTAGGTTGGACTTGTGAGTTTATACATAGTAAAAAGTGTTCAGTGAATTAGCAAAACTCAAGCTCCCCATTTTAGTTTAAATTGCTGTTTGTTACAGAATAGTACTACATATTTGAGTTTGCTGTTGGAGAACTTCACTGATTCCTAACAGCAGCCTTTCCATTTACAACGTGTGAAAAAATGAGCTCCAGCTCTGATAGCATTGTTAAAAGCCGATAGGAGATCCTCTCCCCCAAATAGCATGTTAGAAAGGTATAGCCGACAAACTTGTAAACCCACTTAGGCATCCCGTATTACCCAATATGACACTATTGGATCCTAACAAATTCACTCTTCAAGTTTACGCACCCTTTAGAACTAAGGACCGACATTTCTGTCCTTGCCTAAACCTTTTTCTTATCTCTAAATATATCAAAAATTTCCATTTTGGAAGGAGTAACTGTAATTTACAAGAATGGAAGACATATATATATATATTGAAAAATTAAGGTAGAGCGAACAATTTGAGGCTGTGAAACATCTATAAGACATTAAATAATACAAAGACTTCTGTTTTCAAACAGAAATTGGAGCAACGCGAAATATTTTTCAGACCTGAAGTAAAGAGAAATATTGATACAATAGGGAGAAGAATCACACTCCTAAATAGATAACACCAAAATGCAAAAGGGGAGAAAGGAAAACAAATGAATCATGATGAACTGAGAACAAAGAATATTAATGCTAGTTATAGAATGGAAATACCTGTCTGATTTTAACACAGGCATCTTGACAAGTGAGCCAAAACGCTCAATTAATTCGCTCTCAAATTCTCTACGACTCTGAAAAGCGTCAATTCATAAATTAAAAATATAATTTTCTGCTACCATTTTTTTACCATGAAAAATACTAGAATTTTTTAAGTCTGTGTGCAATTGATTTAAATTTCTTAACTATCCTGTGCAATTGCATAGGGTTTCTTTTAAGGGGAAAAAATAGCTCAAAACTGAATGCAATGGCAGAAACGCCATACTTGCCTTCATAAAGATGATAAAACATTAGCAGCACGTAACCAGCATTTGGAGATGCTTTGTCAAGACTACCCTTAAATAGTTTGAAGAAAACAAAATGATTTACAAGGCAATCATAATTGTGCAGAGACAAGGAGTAAAATGTACGTCCAGAAAGGCAACAAAGCATACTGGATGGTTGACTCGTTGAAGCACTCGAGACATAAAAACAGCCAATGCATCAAGGGAATATGGATTTGAGTCGGTTCCTGGAGAAAATAACATAAAGGCAAACATACTTAGAAGTAATTGAAATTGAAATGCTATGCCTGTTGTGAATAATCCAGAGCAATGTCCGGTCTAAGCCTCTTGTTCTCTCTCTTTCTCTCCTCGTCTTTCCTCATTCTTTCTACCACTATACATCAAAATCATAAAGAATATATCCCATGATAAAAAAGGATAATGAGAAGACAAACATCCTCAAATCAAGCACAACAGACTCCAACATTATATTTTTTGTTAATTCAGTTTTTTGATCAAGGCATATACTTGATTCACTCAAATTACTAAAGGATCACACAAATAAGAAGATAGCCAAATGCTTTCACATTGATTTCACTTGCAGATGTGATTCCTAAAATTATATTATGAAGCATTAATAGCAGATACAGTCATTACAAACAAATCCAGGATTTGCAGCTAATATAACCTTCAGATTCAGGCACGACTGGAACAGCAGAGGCTCTAGTTCTGTTACACATGTCTTCTAACTGCATATTTGAGTAAGATTTAGTCAATGTAAAACAATATTCACAAGCAGATAATAATATAGTTGATGTGGGGAAAATTTAGAAAACAAAACCTGGCAGTGCGTGTAAATAATTAAAAATAAATAAGCAAATAAATCGTTCAATAAGTTGTAAAGTATGCCCCTAATAAGAATGATTTTAAGTTGAATTTAATGCAACTCAGAGAAACAGGCGCACATAAAATGCACTCAAGCTTTATATTTTCTGTCACTCAGCCATCTTAACCATGCAAGGGGAAAGCAAAATATCAACTGCCATATAATTTTATGACATAGAAGGAAGAAATTTCCAATTACTAAACAAACTTGCATATGGTCTATATATCAACCATAATTCTATTCATCATTTTGTTGATAATATGTCTCCAAAGACACTTTTCATTTTTCGAGAAAAAGGGAGACAGAAAGAAATAAATCAAATAAACCATTTTTGGATAATAGATAGAGCATTAACTTGTCTCCAGACTTCTTCATTGGGTGCATTCTTGTCAGCAAGCACTATAGAATAAGGTTTCTTCCTGCGTTCATCAGCCACCTTCTGCCAATACCTCCCTGATGATATGCCACACAAGCACATTTTAGCTATAGAGTGGGGAAGTGAATTTGATAAAGATGCCTACTAATTGAGGCATTATAGGCATAATAAAACTGAAATCTTAATAGAAAGTACGATTGCTCTCTACTTAGGATCAACACATACAGACTATGAACTAAAAAGTATAATTTCCAATATGCATTCTTAATAAAACTTACCTTTAATCAGATCACCCATAAGAATATGAACTGGTAGGTTATCCCCAAAGAGATCTGGGGAATTTAACAACTCTTTGCAAAGAGCAGACTTAGCACATCCAGGAATTCCTGAAAGAAAAAAAAACCAAAAAGGCCCACAGGGAGGGGGTAACCATAAGTGTGAGAATCAGACACAAAATCATGAAAAGGTGTGCTCGTCAAGGGCAGAAACCTATATTGTCTGTTGGGTCAAAGTTACACTCATAAGAACTTGGAAAAAAGTTATTCTCATTATTAGTGAAGATCTATTTGAAATATTCTCAATTGGAATCCTTCTTATACTTCTATATTCCAACCGCTATATATGACAAATTAATATCTCTATATTCCAACCACTATATATCACAAGCTGATCTTGAATATCGTGTAGTGGGGTGGCTAAGCAATAAAAATCTATCTGTTGGAAATTCCAATAAGCTCATTGAATATGGCTGAAGCATGTTGGCAAAACGCTTACCAGGAAAAAATACAATCAACCCTTCCTGTTTTGCTACAGTGTTTGTAGCCAATGTGCTAGGCTTTGGTGATAGTATTTCCCGCTCTACCACAAGATCACCTTCTTCATCACGCCCTTCCTCAACAATGGCCATAAAATCTTCGCTTCTTACTAAATTACCAGCAGAACCTACTAAAGCTTGGTCTTGTGGACTGCGTTTTGCAAACTGCTCAAGGAAAGGTTCAGCTTCGCTAAGATATATTGAAGATGAGAGCTGTTTATTTCCATATTTCCTTCTTATATGCACAGCCCTGTAAACAGAGAGAAGAATTATTTTAATCTGCTGCACCGATTACATGTAGAATAAAGAATTATATGGGTATAAAGTGCCTTTTATTCATGTTTACTGACTCCATACCCTCCTGTCCTATAGCTGGGGAAACCGTTTTGTAATTTCTTTTTCTTAAAAAATACACGTCTGAAGCGAGAGGAATCTAAGCGGAAGCCAAAAATTTAGCTATTGCTCATACAGGATTCTTTTTCCCCTTTTCCCTCTTTCATTGCTGGTTTATACAGAAGAATGATTCAGGCATTACCATTCGTCAAGCATCTTGCTGAGTTCTCTCTGCTTTCCAGGAGAAGTGCCCAAAATTTTCATTTGTCTGTATTATAAAAAAAGTTTAGGATACAACCTTTGGTGGTGCTAGAATGCAAACAGCACATCACTTTCTCTTCTATAACGGTATGATTGCCATCATAGTAGGTATTAGGTAACATTTCAGAATTCCCACCTTCCCCATTTCAACGTCGTTACTTAATGCAGCTACATACAGCATCGTGCTCTGGGGGTAATTGAACTATATATGTATATGATTAACATGCTTAGTGAAAACTTATACATACGAATATTATTGTCACTGGATGAATATTTTTGGGATTTTTCAAGTTGTTTACATAATGATTCGAAAATAAAGAATTAGACCATTTCTCATGCCCAAAAGGAACTATCAATTAAGTTCAAAATTAAAGTCTGTCTTTCTATAAAAATCCTGCTTAGTATTGCTCACACCCTTATGAAGCAAAATGAAGGATATATACACCTTATCCGTTAGGAAGAAGACTTCTAGTAGGAAAGAATGTTGATCCTCGCAGCATGAGCAACTGTTATTGATCACTCAAACAAAAATATATCTCATATATTGCCTATCTTAGAACAGGCTATTTTAAAAATACATAGCGCAATCCGGGAATTATTCATTGTTCAATTTATCAAGGAAAATTGAGCAGAACAAACAACATATACGTTATCATCAAGGAAGATCATTTAAAATTTCAATCTACATACCTAAGGTAATAAGCCTTGTAAGCACCTGGACCTTCTTTGAACAAAATAGACGGACCATTTCGAATCAAAAAGGTTCGCAACTGGAAAAGAACAAACAAAAAATGAGAACAACAATAAGAACATAAGCGGATGGTATCAAATATTAGACAATTATCAACTGCGAAGCCATTTCTTCTAATAAGCAAAACTTCAACAACTCCTGTTTTAATCAGAAAAACTTCACGAACTCCTAAAGGCATAATACTTCTAGAAAGCAAGTAAAGCAATCATAAGCGTTCAAGCTGAAACTAGCTTAAAAGAGACCCATCATTGTTGGTTTTCTCCTAATCATTTTTTATTTGGAAGGGAGGGGGTTTTTTCCTTTACTTCTCTCTCTTCACTTTTAAAGAAGGTAGAATTAATACAGGACGAAAATAAAAGGATTGGGAGCAGTTCAGATTCATTCAGATAAACAAAGTTCTAAGTCAAATGGTTCCAAACCATTTTTCATAAAATTGTCCAACATTGTCTTAACATTAAAAATTGTATGTGTTGAGATATGATTGAGATATATATTAGGAAAGATATCCTTTACAATCAGGAATTAGAATTAGAATTATGATTTTGTGTATTTAATTATAATAATGAGCCATTAATAAGAAGACTCCTCCTTGATGTATATATATCCCTCTCGGGTAATTCAATAGATATGAATTTTACGGTGCATTAGTTTACATGGTATCAGAGCCTAACCTAGGGTTAGCTATTTCTCTCCCGCGTGTCACTGTTCACCGTCAGTACAAGTCCCCCTCAAGTCTGTACGCATTTCTGGTTTGAGAGCGTCACTGTTCATCGTCCGTACAGTCCATACGACCATTGTTCATCGTCCGTACGCATTCGTTTATGTTCGGCCGATTCGTGCGTTTCTTCTGTGCAGTGTGTTCTGGGTTTTTTTTGGCTGCTGGTTGCTTCTAGTTGGTTGGTTTGTGATGTTTAGTTGCCGTCCGATTATTATTTGGTAGTTTACGGCTGTTTCATTGTTGTTGGTTTTTTTTGTGACCACGGTTGTTCTAAACTATTGATTGGTTCTTACGGGATTTGATTTCTTCTCCTCATAGCTGGTTCTCAAGCTAGTGGTATTACTGCCTCCGCTCTTAGTGCTCTTGCTACAGGTAGAGTTGATTCTTGCCTTGCTACTTCTTCCTCGAAATGGATCATTGATCCGGTGCCACTGATCACATGACAGGTAATCGTCATCTCTTCTCATCATTTACGCCGTATGCCAACCCTTCTTTCATCACTATTGCCGATGGTTCGTATTCTCGTGTTCTTGGATCTGGAACTGTTCAACCCCCTCCGTCTATCAACTTAACCTCTGTCTTGAATGTCCCTAACCTTGCCTTTAATCTTCTTTCCCCCAGTCAACTTACTCGACAATTAAACTGTTTTATCACACTCTTTTCTGACCATTGTTTGATACAGGATCTCAAGACGAAACAGATTATTGGTAAGGGTTATGAGTCTGGAGGACATTACTTCCTTGATGATCGGATGTCTCATTTGGTTGCTTGTTCTAGTGGTGCATCTCCCTTTGATGTTCATTGTCGTTTAGGTCATTTATCTTTGGCGTCCTTGAAGAGGATTTGTCCTCAATTCAATCATGTATCATCTTTAGATTGTGATTTGTGTCAGTTTGCCAAATATCATCGTGTCCATTTGGTGTTTAGAGTCAATAAACGGGCTAAATCCCCCTTTGAATTAGTTCATTCTGATGTTTGGGGTCCTTGTCCTATAGAGTCTAAAACGGGTTTTAAGTATTTTGTTACCTTTGTAGATGATTTCTCTCGAACAACTTAGCTGTACTTAATGAAATCCCGTTCTGAGTTATTTTCTCATTTTTGCAATTTCTGTGCTGAAATTAAAACCTAGTTTGCTGCATCCATTCAAACATTGCGTAGTGATAATGCCAAGGAATACTTCTCAATGCAATTTCAAAACTATATACTTCAGCACGGCATTCTTCATCAATCGTCTTGTGCCGATACACCTGCTCAAAATGGTGTTGCTGAAAGAAAGAACCGACATTTACTAGAAGTTGCCCGGGCTCTCATGTTTCAAATGCATGTCCCTAAGACGTTTTGGGCTGATGCTGTGTCTACTGCTTGTTTTTTGATCAATCGGATGCCTTCCTCTGTTCTTAATGGTGTTACTCCTTACAACACATTGTTTCCTACTAGGCCCTTGTTTCTTATTGATAAAAAAATCTTTGGGTGTGTTTGTTTTGTTCGTGATGTTCGCCCTTCTGTCTCCAAACTTGATCCAAAGTCCCTCAAATGTGTCTTCCTTGGTTATTCTAGGGTTCAAAAGGGGTGCCGTTGTCTCTCCTACTCTTCGTAGGTATCTTGTGTCTAGAGATGTCACTTTTCATGAGTCTACTGCGCTCTTTCCCTCCTCCTCTTCCTCTGTCACTGCTCCGGTCGATGATCTTGATGATCTCTTAGTATATTCTGTCTTACCACCACCACCACCAACTCCAGCACCTGTTCAGGCATCCATCAAACCACCAATCGTTCATGTCTATCAAAGACGGTCCACAGTCAGTAATGCCCCCTTTCATCCTCATAGCCCCCCAGTACCTACGTCGTCTGATCCAGGATCTGACCCTATCAATCCTACTTGTGACCCTACTCCAGATACTAGTGACCCTGTTCTAGATCCGGTTGTTGTACCTGAGCTAAATTCCCCAGCTCCAGTTTCCAACCCCTCCATTGTTTCAGATTCAGCCGATTTGCCCATTGTTCTTCGCAAAGGTAAACGTACTTGCACTTATCCAATTTCTTCCTATGTCTCCTATACCAATCTGTCTCCTACTCCTATTCCTTTATTGCTTCTTTAGATTCCATCACTATTCCTAAAACTCTTCACCAAGCCTTAAACCATTCGGGTTGGCATGCTGCAATAGAGGCTGAGATGATGGCTCTTGATTGGGCTGGTGCTTGGACTCTGGTTGATTTACCAACAGGAAAGAAGACCATTGGATGTAAGTGGGTCTTTACAGTTAAAACAAAAGCTGACAGTACTGTGGAACGTCTTAAGGCTCGTCTTGTTGCTAAGGGGTATGCTCAAACTTACGGCATTGACTACTCTGAGTCATTTTCCCCTGTGGTGAAACTCTCTTCTGTTTGTCTTTTCATCTCTATGGCTGCTACTTATGATTGGGAACTTCATCAGCTTGATGTTAAAAATACTTTCTTGAATGGTGATCTACACGAAGAGGTTTATATGAAACAACCACCAGGTTTTGTTGCTCAGGGGGAGGATGGGAAGGTGTGTCGGCTTCAGAGATCTTTATATGGTCTAAAGCAAAGTCCGCGAGCTTGGTTTGACAGGTTTAGCTCAGTAGTTCAAAAGTTTGGCCTGCATCAAAGCAGGTGTGACCATTCTGTGTTTTACCAAAGGACAAATGATGTTATTTTATTGGTTGTTTATGTTGATGATATAGTAAACACAGGTGACAATACCTCTGGAATTTCGTTGCTCAAGAACTTCCTCAACTCTCATTTTCAGACAAAAGATTTGGGCCCTTTGAAGTACTTTCTGGGGATAGAAGTTATGAGAAGTAAGAAAGGGACTCTTTACACAGAGGAAATATGTTCTTGATTTGTTGGAAGAAACAAGAACACTAGGATCAGCACCAAGCAGTGTCCCTATGATTCCAAACCCATTTCTTGATCTTGATGCCACAGTACCTTTTGAGATGCTACCGGAAGATATGAGGAACAAACTTGATCCTGAGAAGATCAAGCCTTTTGAGAATCCTGAAAGGTACCGGAGGCTGGTTGGCAAGTTGAATTATCTTACAGTAACCCGTCTTGATATCACTTTTGTGGTTAGTGTCCTTAGCCAATTCATGATAGCACCAACAGTAGCTCAGTGGGAAGCCCTAGAGCATGTTTTGCATTATCTAAAAGGAGCGCCTGGTCATGGTATACTTTATACTAATCATGGTCATACTGAAATTGAGTGTTTTTGTGATGCTGATTACGGCGGATCGAAAGCTACCAGATGATCTACTACAGGATATTGTGTCTTTGTGGGTGGGAATTTGGTTTCTTGGAAGAGTAAGAAACAAGATGTGGTGTCACGATCAAGCGCAGAAGCCGAGTACCAAGCTATGGCACAAGCTTTTGAGGAGGTCGGTTTTAGTGCGTCATTACCAGCAAAGTTATGGTGTGATAACAAAGCTGCCTTGCACATAGCCTCCAATTCTGTGTTTCATGAACGAACGAAACATATCGAGATTGATTGTCACTTTATTAGAGACAAGATCAAGGAGAACTCCATTTCTACAGGACATGTGCGGTCTAGTGATCAATTAGGCGACCTTTTGACTAAGGCCCTCACTGGGATACGAGTTGACTATCTTTGTAACAAGTTGGGCTTGATTAATATTTATGCTCCAACTTGAGGGGGAGTGTTGAGATATGATTGAGATATATATATTAGGAAAGATATCATTTACAATCAGGAATTAGAATTATGATTTGTGTATTTAATTATAATAATGAGCCATTAATAATAAGGCTCCTCCTTGATGTATATATATCCCTCTCGGGTAACTCAATATATGTGAATTTTACAATGCATCAGTTTACACATACATTATTTAAATTTCTACTTATGGCTTCCCTTTACTTGCATATGTTGATGTACCATGCCCTTTCTTCAAATGTTTTTATTCTATTCTGATCAACTCTATAAAACCCCATATGCCTGTTGTAGGTATCAGTTTGTCTCACTTGTGGCAGTCAAGGCTATCAAGAGTGGTTGGTTTTTTGCACCAGTTGTCAGGCCTATGCGTTGCACAGGTACTTGTTGCATGCCCTTTCCTTCGTACGAAGCTCTCACATATCTACTTTTTGGTGTGTAATATTTCAAATGTGTCAGACTCCAACATTGCAACGCATGTTTGACGTGCTTATAAATGTTTCAGGACAAAAAAACAATTATTTTTAATTTTCTAATCCAAATCATATATTGCTTGTACATGGATGACACCAAAAATTTGGTGAATAACCAAAAGAAAGTAGAATGACACAGTAGAAATCCCATCTTTATGAGATAATTAAGGTTTTCTCCTAGGATTTTTTTCCTCTTCTGTATGAATAATTTGAATGATTTAGTTTTACCGGTTATTATTTTGCAGATATCTTTCTTAGAACATATTATTTAAAATATCTATGACATATGATGATACTAGTACATCCCTAATGTAATGCTTACAATAGGATTTTAATATGCACAGGCGTGCGTGAGACATAGGGCATAAACCAATGAAGATAGTTTTGCATATTTTATTACTTACCGAATGATATGTTTATTCACATTGTGTGTGTGTTTGTGTGTTAAGGCATGTCAATGTCCATTTATTTGTTGCGTTTCATGTCACTGCTTGTAATAGCCCATTCTTTCTGCAAGCTTGGATGCACATGTCAAGTTTTTGCTTTCCGCCATGGCTATCAATGCCATTATAACTAGATGCACATGAAATTTAATGGAAGTTTCATAAAGTGAATACGAAATGTTAGTGTGCCTATTTTTTTCTATATTTTCTCCCAGTAACTTAATAATGTAAAAATGCAGGGATTTGACATTTTGTAGCTACTATTTAGCAATTTTAAACACCTTTGGCTTTTGAATGCTCAATTTTCCTTTTTTAGGTATTGTTTAGATGGGCCTGTAATTATTTTTGATGATGTTACATGGTTTTGTGAGGACTGTGAACCTGAGAAGCCACCGGCTCGTGAAAGTCCTACACCTCTCCCATTCAAAAGAAGCCACAATCGGAAGATGGAAAAAGATGCAATTCCAGCCTACTTAAAACTCAAGAATCATTTAAGAAGAGTGAAGAAAAACTTTAGAAAGTGACAAAAGATTATGAAGAAGCATAAGGAATTAAAAGATACCTTTGGCTGTCTTCACCAACTGAAGGT
Organism: Vachellia pachyceras; assembly: GCA_025593235.1. Taxonomy (NCBI): domain Eukaryota; kingdom Viridiplantae; phylum Streptophyta; class Magnoliopsida; order Fabales; family Fabaceae; genus Vachellia; species Vachellia pachyceras. Next base: position 16,232 of record JANTPZ010153496.1, on the reverse strand, counting down.
AGCCTTGTCTAATTTTTCCAATTTCACTTCTCATAGTGATCAAAATGACTTAAAGATATTGAGGGATAATAATCATAAGGAACGCAAGTTTATAAAGAAGCACAAGGAAACTTCTGATATCTCTGGCTATGTGAGTATAGGACAGGAGTCATCTCCCGATTTTCATACTTCTAATCTTGATTGGATTCAGTCTCCCGATTTTCATACTTCTAATCGTGATTGGATTCAGTCTAGTGAGCCACGTGATCAGACTCAGTGTAGTGATGAGGAACAAAGGAATATTATGAAGAAGCACAAGGAACAAAAGGAGTTTATGAAGAAGCACAAGGAAGAAAAGAAGCATAAGGATCAAAAGAAGTTTACAATGAAGCACAAAGGAGCTGCTGATATCTCTAGCCATGACAGTAGAAGGCAGGAATATTCTCCTAATTGTCACACTTCTAATCATAATCGAACTCAATTGTCACACCTGATATTCCTCCTTCCTCTTCTCCTCCTCACCCTCTTTGATTGATGAAAAAGGCGAGAAGAAATCAGAGTTCACTGACATTTAGACTTTTGTTATTATTTCATTTTGACTCTTGATTATTTTTGAACATCTGATGACATTGTGATTCTGTTATGACATATGTTGTTATTGCTTTAAGTGATTTTGTTATGATTTTGATTGAATGCATCTTTGGTCTTTAACTTGTTTTTAACCAATTCTTAATTCCTAATAACTTAATTTTGTCATCATAAAAAATGGGAGAATGTTGATCATGTTTTGATGATGACAAATGTGTTTTACCTTTTTGTAGGAATTATGTATAAACTTGTTTTTTTCATGATGTTCGAGTATGAGTTTTGCATACTCTAGTATTGGAATACGTTACAATACTTTCAAAGAATATTTGAGTTTTGTTGTAAGTGTTGACAACACTGGAGTATAGTATGCTAATACTCGAGTACTGTCCTTAAAAATATAGTTGTAAAACACAACACTTTCATACAAACTCGAGTTTTTAATAGAAGTGTTGTCAATACGTGAACAATTGTTCATAATACTCAAGTAATGAGTGTTAAAATTAGTTTTCAAAACTCAGCACTTTCAAGCAAACTTGGGTTTTGATAGAAGTGTTGTCAATACTTGAGTTCTGACTTGCAATACTCGAATACATTCTTCAGGTTCAATTTTCATAACTCAATACTTCAGGAATACTTGAATTTTGGTGGAAGTATTGATAATACTCAAGTACTGTCTACCAATACTCGAGTATCATGATTTAAATCAGTTTTAAAGTTCAAACACTTCCAAGAAAACTCGGGTATTAACAAAAGTGTTGACAATACTTGAGTTTTACATGTCAATACTCGAATATCATGATGAAAAATTATTCTTTCAAACACAACACTTTTTAGAAAACTCGAGAATTGTTAAAAGTATTATTTTTATTTCAGAAAAACACAATACTCGAGTATCACTTATAAAACTCGAGTATTGAAGAGATTTCTCAATACTTTCATGAAAACTCACGAACCAATGGAAGTGTTAGTATTAGTGTTAAAATACCTTACAAACACTCGGAGTATTATTATTAACACTCGAATAATGTGATTACTTATTAACACCTTTACAAGTACTCAAGAAATGGATTAAAGTGTTTATCTTTTTTATTACAATATCTCCAGAAGAACTCGAGTTTCAACAAGAGTTTACTAGAACTTGAGTAATAGACATAATACTCGAGTATTACTTCATAAACTTCAGTGTTTGTTCAGACATTTTTCAAACAACACTTAAGTATTATGAATCATAACACTGGTACCACTTTATCTGATAGTATCTCAGTCTAATAGCAGACCCATGTTTATATGAAATATTTCCCTTTTCGTGCTTCATTTATTTAAATCCTAACTTTTCTTATAAATACTTCATCCTTTTACCTACTAACAGGGAATAGGTCCTCTAATGACTGCTCTGGCGTAAGCTCAACGGTGAAATTCAGAAACAGTCATTTTGCGTGCCAAAGTCATTAATGCACAACGTTGGACATTGAAATTGAGTGTAACAGATATGAAACTCTTTCTGACTGCTAATTGATGCTACCCATCTATAAATAGGAGAGCATTCAAGATGGAAGAGGAGGACACCAACGGATGAGCATGCATTTATTTTTTGTTCACCTACTTCCTCTATTACATCCTCTCTAAATTTATTCTTTAGTGTTTAGCATCCAACTCTTGAGAGAGATATTTATCTTATTCAAACTTGTTATTCTTGATGTTGAGATTAGAACACACAAACGCAGTGGAAGAAACAAATTTCAAAATTTTCTAATCACTCTTTTGGATCTATCAAAGGCTTTTAGACAGAGTTATTAGGATAGTACCTTACCTTTACAATTCTTGAATTCTCAGTAAGCAATAATCTTTTAACAGTTCTTGGAAATCCAATCTCTAGGAGCCAACCTTCTTTGATCACCTCCCTCTACTGGTATCCATGCTAACAGTCCCCAACAACGGCAACGTACTACCGCTCTTGGTATCACTCTCTCTAGGGTTTCAATGGCTCACTCAATCAAATTTGAAAATGCTTTTTCTCTATTTCTCATAAGTCCTCATATTTATAGAACTCATGGAGTGCATTATGATTTAAGATTAATCTTTTATTAATCTTGAAAATCTGAATTTGATAAAGATATTCAAGATTAATCTTTTATTAATCTTGAAATTCTGAATCTTAAAAGATATTTCAGATTAATCTTTATTAATCTTGAAATTCGAATTCCAAAAGATATTCAAGATTAATCTTTATTAATCTTGATATTCAAATTCTTAAATTCAAATTATGAAATTCGAATTTGGATTAATCTGATTTGATCAAATCATAACTATCAAATTAATCCAAACAATGAGCCAATTGATTTAATTTATCTTTATAAATTAAATCTGAATATAAATATTAGTTATTTCATTTATCAAATAAATTAAATATTAAAACTAACATGCATTAACATTATTTATATAATATTAATGTAATTTCGAATTTATATATATAATATATAATTCGAAAAATCCAAGAATTAACGTACGTGTTAGGCTTGTTCTTGCGTGCAACCCTGTAGACCCACATGAAGTTGGCAGTGGGCTAAATTGAGCATTAGCCCACAAGTCGCAAGTGGCCTCTAGCAAGACATTGCAACTACCAAATTCATATGAGGATTGTTAACACGATACAACCTTTCATACAACCACAGCATGTCCCTTTTGTCACATGATATCTCGGTCAAAGATGAGGTATGGATGATGTCATCCTCCTATTTCTGACCATTACTTTTTCGATCCTTGAGTAGTCTAATCTAAGAAATGAAAACTCCTTTTCGTTACAGTATGGTCGTACATTTCTCAGACTGACTCGTCGAAAGGCTAGTAATATCTCTCAACTAATGCGAGGAACAAATCTCATCTTGATCATTCACATTCTTCTACATGAAAGATCCCTAAACCCGATCATAGCCTTTATCATCACCCAGTCAAATGTGACTTTTGACTAAGTCAAAACTTAGCGACTCTCATGTAGGAATCCATGATGATCTCAGGTCAAAGGACATGGTGATGTGATTACATATGAGATAAGCTAATGACTTAATCCATGCAGCTTTCTCATAGCAGGTCGGTTCAACATCTTGTACTCTTACAAGTGCCTATGACTTTGACTCGTATCTCTATACCTTATCAAAGTCATAGTTGTCTTACTTTATCTTTGCTCCCACATAGATAACCAACCAAGGGCATTTAGGACAATCTTCATAATTTGCCCATGGATACAATTATCATAATAAACATGCAAAAGATATGATAATTAAATGAAGAAAATACATTAAAATAAATAATATCTGAAGTATAATGATTGACCCCTATGGCACAATTTCCAACACCTGAGAGACTCAAGATTCCATAATCTTGAGGAAGTTGTTAGATTGAGCCGAAACAGGGGGAGTGAATCTATGTTTTAACGAAATTAGTGAGGGGGAGTGTGAATCCTTATTGTAATGGCTTGAAGAGCTAGTATTATTGTTGAAAGTGGATTTGCAAATATCGAGGTGCTTTGAGGACTAGATGTAGGTAAGAAGGACTAAACCAGGATAAATATTCATGTTCATTCTCTTCTCTGTCTCCTTCGATGAACTCTTTCTGAAACTCATTTTCTCTCTGTTTTAAACGTAAATTTTTAAAGTTACAAAGTCACCTCCCTCTTAATCAAATCATATTCTAACAACTTCATTATTGTGAATTCTTGATGGTGTTTAGTACATTCACAAAAGCAAATTAAGAAACCCCATCATTGGGGAAAATTCGAGTTCACTATTAAGGAACATTTCCAATTTCAAAATAACGAATACCAACTTCGTTATAGTGAATGTCTATTGGTATTTAGTAACTTCACAAAAGTAAATTTAAGAATTCTCCCACCCTTGGGAAAAATTGGAGCCCCATATAGAGTAATGCCTCCAACTTTAGTATAACAAATGCCAACTTTATATAGAGAATGCCCAATAGTGTTTAGTAAATTACAAAAGTAAATTAAGAATATACTCCCACCCTTGGGGAAAATTGGAGTCCGTATGAAGCCACATTTCCAACTTTATTATTATATTGAATACCTAGTAGTGTTTGATAAATTCATAAAAGCAAATTAAGAATCCTCTCACCTTTGGGAAAAATTTGAGTCCCTTGTGAAGGAATATTTTCAACTTCATCACAAAATGGTCTTTCATATGATCCATGTGTTGCTTTTCCTATTAAGCTCAGCTGTATTTTGATCTTTTCGCAAAATTTCAATATCTCACAGTGGTCCACCTGTTTTGATACGAGATTATGCTTATTGAAAACCTTTCTCAGTCTTTTCTCTATTGTAAAGGTAGTTTACTGCATTTTCGCAAAAATTTATATACTTTGAGGCAGAATGGATTGAACATTCACATTTAAAACTAAAGCAAATTCTTCAACTAATTTTTATATTTATAACTAAAGAGAGTATTTAGAAAAATAAGTAAATAATGTGTGGCTTTCATTTATCTACTGAAGAAAAATCTTATTTGAATTACTATTAGACATTGAATATTATACACATCACCTGGTTGAAATTTTTTTTTGTTTTCCGCCCGATTTCCGGAGCTTCACCCCGACTAATTCGGGCCCGACCCGCGTCGCGCACCTGGAAATGGTGGGTGAGTCTTTCAACGGTGGCTTCTGCATACACAAGGATTCGAACTCGAGACCTTGCTTAAGCTGGAACAAGCCGCTTACCACTTGATCCAACCAACCGTTGGTACCCGGTTGAAATTAGAACCTTGGCCAACTTCATTGGTTTATATATATTATGACTATTGAGCCTTTTTTCTCGCCTGCCGAAAAAGTCAGTCCTTTTTTGTTCTTGCTTTTGAATTACGTATAATGGGCTAGGCTGAGGATACAAATAAGTGAAACAATCAGCCTACTAATACTGGTAGGAAGAAGATTGGAACTACAAAGTTAAAAGCCCAAACAAATTGAAAAGGGAAAACTAGATGAACGTATCCCCAATTGATTCGTGTCTTTGTAACAAAAAAATTTAGATAATATACTAACAAAAATGTTGGTTCAGTTGATAAATAATTAGTTCAAGACAAGGTATTGAGTTTAAATCCCGCAACGGAAGAGTTCAATTCTTTCTTATTCCATTTTCTTTTTCATTTTATAAGAAAAATCTTTTCAACATGCTATATGAACCAATAGGCATGAGCTAAATTCCTACTAACTGAAACAACCCTTTTTTTCTCTGTTTTTTTTCTTCATTTTTTCGAACAAAAAAGCTTAGATTCTCAAAGATGCTCATTAATCAATTATCTTGGTATTAAAACTTGTGTCAAGTGGTCAGATTAGTGAATTGATAAATCAATCTCCTAATCGGTTTGGATGATAGTTATGAATGAGTGAACCAGGTATTTTATATTTTCTTTCTCCTTTTATGAGCAAGAAACATCACTGAGTTAAAAAAGAAAGAAGAGAAAATAGCAGCCTATCATATTTGTACTTCAATATAATGTTTTTGTTTAATTATGTGTGAAAATTCCATTTACTTGTGGATTAATTCTTTTTTTTATTTAAATAATATCTCTTTTTAGGTTTCTATATGATATTTTGTACATTTTAATTAAATTATATTATTCTATTTTTTTTTACCTAATTAAATTATATTATTCTAATCATAATTGGATTGACTCTAATTCACCGGTAACTGGATCACTGACTTGACCCTTCGAGTTTTAAGTCCCTTGCCAATTATTATTCTCTAATATTATTTATAAGTAAAAAGAGTATTTTTTTCTTTCCTTAATATAATTCATTTCATTAAAATTATTATATGAATTTACAACCGTCAACTTCTCAGTTCTCATTCATTCTTTCATATTAAATAAGAGTAAAATTAAAAATATCTTTAAGTTTCAAACAGAGTAAAAAACGTTTAATTTTTTTAATTCAGCTAAAACATATTAAAAGTATTTTATAAATAAGATTCCTTTCATTAGAACGGAAACAACAAATAGAAATGGCTGCCAGCTACCTTAGTAGACTAAGCATCAAAAGGAGGAATCCGCGTGATGAGATCTTGCGATTGATTAGCTAATTGGTGAGGCAATGGCTTGTGAGGGTGATGATGATCACACTACACCCAATGCGAAATTTTCATGATTTATATGGAGCAGGGACCAAAATCTGAGCCACACTGTACCATGAACCTCAAGTTTCCACGATACCCATTTGCACCATCATTGAAAGCAACATTCTTCAGTATTTAATAAGTGAAATGATTGTGGAACACATTAAATGAATCGGTCTCTTTTCTGCTGTTTCGTGTCCCTGTTTTTATTCCAGTCCTTTTGTTTTGACCTTGTTGGAGTTTTATGCTTGGGCGTTTGTATTTACGGTGGTTCAAATAATTGTGAGGATGCACCTAATAGTTGATTATTATTACGGTTTGAATTAGTCAATATATATGCTTTAACTTCTGTCTTATGACGTTCATTATTTAAAATGTTTATCAGACGACGAGAACAAAATGGCCAAACAAATGCGAATGTAGTAGTTATCTAAAGTTTACTTTAATGTAGTAGTTATCTCAAGTTTACTTTAATGCTTTAACATTAATGTTTTTGCTTGATTATCGTAAGATGAACTTGCATTATCTCATTTCCTGGAAGCAGAAAATACATTTAAACAAAAAATTAATTACCATGCATATAGTAAAAATGATCAATTGGTCAACAGTTAAAATAATCACACGTCACGTTTACAAGAATTATGCAATTGGTTAGGCTCACCAAAATATTGATTTATCTTATATCTAATATATACATACACACGTATATCTCTTACAAAAACTATCGATTTTTTTGCTGTCACATATATATCTTCAACACAGACTCCTTCTTGAAGAAGATTCTCTTGATAAAGATTTAAACATTAATTAATTATATTGTAGGGAAAATGACGGAAAAAGTACCTTGAAAACAGTGAATCCCAGAAAGGTGATTCGAAATTTTAAATCCCTGACACATGCTAGTACCTCGCGCGTCTTTACCCAAGTTTAAAGGAAATGTCCTCACTGCTCCTGAAACAGCAGCTTTCAGTTCCTCGCGCGCCTTTGCCCAAGTTTAAAAGGAAATGAAGAGACGGATTCGATTATGTTGATATCCGGATTCGATTCGGTATTTCCAAACCGT